>JAVIAB010000124.1:8986042-9126042 GCA_032433765.1 Megaustenia siamemsis
AAACTGGGGAAAAAGCTGTCATTATCTCATACAAACGGGGAACTAAGCTGTCATTGTCCCACACAAACTGGGAACAAAGCTGTCACTGCTTCACTCAAACTGGGAACAAAGCTATCATTGTCTCATACAAACTGGGGAAAAGCTGTCATTGTGTCACAAAAACTGGGAACAAAGCTGTCACTGACTCATACAAACTGGGGGAAAAGCTGTCATTGTGTCACAAAAACTGGGAACAAAGCTGTCACTGACTCACACAAACTGGGAACAAAGCTGTCAATGCCTCACACAAACTGGGAACAAATTTGTCACTGTCTCACACAAACTGGGAACAAAGCTGCCATTGTCTCACACAAACTGGGAAAAAAGCTGTCACTGTCTCACACAAACTGGGAACAAAGCTGTCACTGCCTCACACAAACTGGGAACAAAGCTGTCACTGCCTCACACAAACTGGTAAAAAAGCTGTCACTGCCTCACACAAACATGGAACAAAGCTGTCACTGTCTCACACAAACGTGGAACAAAGCTGTCACTGCCTCACACAAACTGGTAAAAAAGCTGTCACTGCCTCACACAAACATGGAACAAAGCTGTCACTGTCTCACACAAACGTGGAACAAAGTTGTCACTGCCTCACACAAACATGGAACAAAGCTGTCACTGCCTCACACAAACTGGGAACAAAGCTGTCACTGTCTCACACAAGCATGGAACAAAGCTGTCACTGCCTCACACAAACTGGGAACAAAGCTGTCACTGCCTCACACAAACTGGGAACAAAGCTGTCACTGTCTCACACAAGCATGGAACAAAGCTGTCACTGCCTCACACAAACTGGTAAAAAAGCTGTCACTGCCTCACACAAACATGGAACAAAGCTGTCACTGTCTCACACAAACGTGGAACAAAGTTGTCACTGCCTCACACAAACATGGAAACAAAGCTGTCACTGCCTCACACAAACATGGAACAAAGCTGTCACTGCCTCACACAAACATGGAACAAAGCTGTCACTGCCTCACACAAACATGGAACAAAGCTGTCACTGCCTCACACAAACATGAAACAAAGCTGTCCCTGACTCACACAATCATGGAACAAAGCTGTCACTGCCTCACACATTGAATTTATCACAGAATCGATGTTATTGAGAATTGATTGTTTACAAATCTCCCATTCCGGTGCGGGGTGGTGTGAATATCGCAGCCTTGATGTAAACTGACGACACATCGGTTCTACGCCCCCACCTACCGACGGGTGACAGTTATAAAGATATAGAATAAGTAATTACCTTAGGTCTTCAATGTAATAAAAAAAATTATGTTACATAACTGCGCTCTATTGTGGTTCACAGTGCCTGATGTATTTGTGTCTTTCGGCCAAAGACATCCGATTTAAGGATGGAGATTTCATTCCCAAGTTGACTTCCCTCTCGAGCCTTGATGTTTGTTGTTAAGATCATCATCACTGCACACGGGGCGAGCACATAGGTGCTCCGATATCCCCTTCGACACTCTAGAAAATCGGTGGAGAATCCCAGCCCACGTGTAACGCCGTTACACGTCCAGGTATCCACGGTGTGGGTAGGTTTCTGTTCACTATCTTGCCCGGAAGGCGGCCATATTTATGGCCTAATCTTCTCGATTTTCACTGTCATAGGATCTTTAACGTGCGCAAGTCAGCGAACACGGTACTTCCTGTTTATTGCCGGTATCCGAGAGGGCGAGACATCGGAACCCACTAACCAAGAGGTCAGGGTCACTTCATAATGAAACCACGGATTCATGTTTCCTTTTGGTGGGCTTTGAACCCTGGTCGTACCTGTCCTCAGGCGGACGTCGTACCTCTAGACTAGCCAGTCCCTTCCCCCCGTCAAGGGTGGAACAGACGGGTAGTCATGTTACCAGTGTCACCACGGGAATGTCGAGTAGGACGTAGTCAAGAGTGGATCACCTCACGATCATTTGTCCCTATAAGCTAATGGAATACTCATCACATAATAGCTAGATAATTTCAGTATCCTAACTCGCAAGAGAGACCTATCAAATGGGCCTGTCCAAATCATCCATTACCATTTCCATAAGCAATACTGGTTATCATCGCTGAGACATAGCCATCTATAAATTTACATATTCCAATCGACTGATAGGAAATTACCGGGAGACCTACAACTAGCGTGACGTTTTCAGTTGTGCAAGACGGTGCAGTTGTGTTAAGAGTGACGTCAATGGTCTATATATAGATGCTACCGCTGATAACGTCACGCTGGATGGAGTGTTTTCCCAATTTTATTAACTCTCCCCCCCCCCCAGAGTTTGAAAATCTGAAGCTGGAAATTGCTGAGATCTTTCTTAATGAAGAGGTGAAGTTATAAATGAATATGTGTACTAACATTGACACATGCGTACATCTACTAACATTGACACATGCGTACATCTACTAACATTGACACATGCGTACATCTACTAACATTGGCACATGCGTACATCTACTAACATTGACACATGCGTACATCTACTAACATTGACATATGGATACATCTACTAATGTTGACACATGCGTACATGTACTAACATTGACACATGCGTACATCTACCAACATTGACACTTGCGTACATCTACTAACATTGACACATGCGTACATCTACTAACATTGACACGTTCGTACATCTACTAACATTGACACATGCGTACATCTACTAACATTGACACATGCGTACATCTACTAACATTGACACTTGCGTACATCTACTTACAATGACACATGCGTACATGTAATAACATTGACACATGCGTACATCTACTAACATTGACGCATGTGTATATCTACTAACATTGACACATGCGTACATCAATTAACATTGACACTTGCGTATATCTACTAACGTTGACACATGCGTACATCAACTAACATTGACACAGGCGTACATCAATTAACATTGACACATGCGTACATCAACTAACATTGACACATGCATACATCTACTAACATTGACACATGCGTACATCAATTAACATTGACACAGGCGTACATCTACTAACATTGACACATGCGTACATCTACTAACATTGACACGTGCGTATATCTACTAACATTACCCATTCTAACATCTACTAACATTAACACACATGTATATCAACTAACATTGACACGTTCGTACATCTACTTACATTGACACGTTCGTACATCTACTAACATTGAGACGTGTGTACATCTACTAACATTAACACGTGTGTACATTTACTAACGCTAGACGCAAAAGCCATATGAAAAATAAGCAATAGTGATGAATTATGTTAGACGAGTGACAGGAAACAGACTGAGACATAAGATCAGGAATGAAGAACAAAAAAACGCTAGAGAACACATAAAGAAACAAAAGATTTAAAAAATGGTTTGGTTACGTGATATGACAGAAATATCAAAACACAACACAACGAGCCTTCAATAAACGTTAGATAAAATCAGAAATGAAGAAGTGCGAAAAAAGCTAGGAATAGCCCCCGCCATAGAATATATAAGGAAACAACAGATAAAATGTTTTATCCACGTGACAAGGCAGAAAGAACAAAACACAACACAACGAGCCTTCAACAAACGTTGTGAGAACACCAAACCCAAGGGTCGACCACGAAAAAGATGGGTCGATGGAATATTAGAAGCACTAGGAAACATAACAGCAGCAGAGGCGAACAGAAGAGCAAAAGACCGCAAATTACATCTCCCCTCGACGCTGAAAGGTAGATGAGGAAGGAAAGAAGGAGAAGTATCATAAACGTTAGAACATCACATACTTGGCCTGAACCTATAGATGAATAATGGAATATTAGAAACACTAGGAAACATAACAGCAGCAGTGGCAAACAGAAGAGCAAAGGATCGTTAGCTATATGCACACTTCTATATACGTTTCCAGTGGTAGTATAGTTGGGACCCACCACCAGATATTATTAGAACTTTCCCATCTATTCTTAAACCTAGATCGGCTCCGTTAGCCGGCCTTTGTGATTTCAGTCCAGTCGGTGTTTGACCTATCTCCGGACCGCACGGAAATACCTGACTTATTTTCCTTTAGTTATTCCAGCATATTATCCCCTTGTAAGATTTCTGTGGAACAATATATATATCATCATCATCATCATCATCAAGTACCGGGCCTATTGGCGTAGGTGATCATGTCTCTCCACAACTTTCGATCTCGGCAGCTATTTATCATTTCTGTTGTTGACCTTCTGCCAAGCCATTCTCTTAAGCTGTCTGATATTTTTTCTCTTTGCTTCCCTCTATCTCTTCGTCCCTCAATTTTTCCAGTTGTTACAATATATTCCAGTTGTTCTCTTCTCATTACATGGCCAAAAAATGATGATTGTTTCTTCCTAATATTGGAAATTTGCTCTCTTTTTGCTTTGACCTCTCTCATAACATTTTCATTACTCTTCTTAGCTGTCCATGGTACTCTCAACATTCTTCTGTAAAACCACATTTCTACAGACTCCAGTGATTTTCTTGTCTGTTGTCCTATTGTCCATGATTCGCATCCATATGTTAAGACTGGTTCTACATAACATTTAAGAACTTTTTATCTTTTTTCTATTTTCAAAAATGGATTGCATTGTATCTTCCTTATTTTTTGGAAAGCTGCTTTTACCTGAGCCATTCTGCAACTCACCTCTTTTGTACATCTTCCATCTGAGGTTAACAAAGTTCCCAAATAATTAAATTCATATACCTGTTTTAATATTGTTCCACTTGTCTTTATTTTGGACTGAGGTGATGTCTTTTTCTTTGTTGTTACCATTATCTCTGTCTTTTTGCTATTAAGGCTGAGTCCTTTATTTTTGCTTTCTTTCACTATAATGTCCAACATTTCTTGTAACTCATTTTCACTATTGGCGATTAAGACTGTATCATCAGCATACCTTAGATTATTTATATTATGACCTCCAATTGTTATTCCAGGCATGTCCCTTATGGATCTTAAAATAATCTATATATACATATTAACCGTTATGTCCCTTATTCGTAGACGAAACTTGTGTGCCATGTCTTGTTTCCATCAGTTTGTCATTTGCTGTCTTTTTGCATGATCAATTACATTGTGGTCGGTTTTTTTTTTATTAATCATATTTTTGTTATTTGTGTGGTATGTGTGTGTTGTGTTTGTGCGTGCGCGCATGTGCCATTTATCATGTAATAAGAAGTGTTGACAAGCAAGATTCAGAATGTCATCTTGGCTGTTTTATTTCCCGGGTAATTCGCTTCTTTCTAACGTGGTTGGTTGATATCCATGACACGTGATATAGATAAAAAATACAACACGGATGTTCAACTCAACACGGATGTTCAACTCAACACGGATGTTCAACTCAACACGGATGTTCAACTCAACACGGATGCTCATCTCAACACGGATGCTCAACTCAACACGGATGTTCAACTCAACACGGATGCTCAACTCAACACTGATGTTCAACTCAACACGAATGCTCAACTCCACACGGATGCTCAACTCAACACGGATGCTCAACTCAACACGAATGCTCAACTCAACACTGATGTTCAACTCAACACTGATGTTCAACTCAACACGGATGTTCAACTCAACACTGATGTTCAACTCAACACGAATGTTCAACTCAACACTGATGTTCAACTCAACACGAATGTTCAACTCAACACGGATGTTCAACTCAACACGGATGTTCAACTCAACACGGATGTTCAACTCAACACGGATGCTCAACTCAACACGTATGCTCAACTCAACACGAATGCTCAACTCAACACGTATGCTCAACTCAACACGGATGTTCAACTCAACACTGATGTTCAACTCAACACGGATGTTCAACTCAACACGGATGTTCGACTCAACACGGATGTTCAACTCAACACGGATGTTCAACTCAACACGGATGTTCAACTCAACACGGATGTTCAACTCAACACGGATGTTCAACTCAACACGGATGTTCAACACAACACGGATGTTGCTATTGCCCTCGGAGGCCTAGTAAGCCTCACCTGACCAGTAGTAAGCTTCTTCCCAAGGGCCGATGTATCTTTGACATACTTCTCTCTCCCCTTTATTGAAACTGCCTTTATTATCCGTTATATTTTTTTTCTCAATTTCATCTCGGGTTTTTTTTGTTCAATAAAATTACTGCTTCTTTCAAGGTCGTCTGGCGCTAGCTCTTCTTCGCCTTCAGTCCTTAACAGTGAATTAGTTTTGATGAAATTATGTTGTGTCTTGACTTTCAAAAACTTTTAATATTTGAAATTTCGGCCCGGCACATCTAAACTTAGCGTGGAATCCTGTTGTGGTACATCGTTTATATTACCTCTAAAACCCACGTTCTTCTTGTTTGATTTGTCTGGAGTTACTACTTATCTCCAATATGATTTCAATATGTTTACTTTATTAACCCTGACATGAACAGTCAGCTTTAAGTCGCTGCCCGCTTCTTGAAGTCTCGAAATGTTAGTTCAAATACGCCTCCTCCGGAAAACCCCGTAAGCGCTTTTGTTGGTATGGAAACGAGAAGCCGTACGTAAATGGTGGGATCTCTCCCTCAGAACGAGGACACGACGTGTGGACATTGTATAAGACTTGCCGAGTTGTTTGTCTTCAAAATAAAAGTGTTAACGGTAAGTGTGAGGCGCTGCAACATATGGCGTCAACAATGTGCGAAAGAGAGTCAGGTCGACAGAGATATTGTAGTGGTGTGAATGACATCAGAGATACAACTTCAGCGCGGTATAAACCCCAGCAGGAGAAATGTGCAGACATGATGATTGAAGAAAATAAAAATAAATTGTGATGAAAGAGAGATTGAGTTGATTCTTTGAAATAAGAGACTTGCGTAATGTGCTTGTGATTAGAGTTGAGAAAACTGGGATGAGAGATCACGTATCCACGTCCGGCGGAAGTGGAGGATGCATGCCGGGATATGAGTATTATCCGCTCGTTAGGTTTCTCATCATAACCGTTTTGATTTCTCGGAGGTTAGCGCTAGACAAGCGAGAATTCATGAGATGTACATCACAGCAGGGTTTGAAGGCGATCACGCGGAAGCTATTCTAAGTAAGACACTCACACACTGAGATCTACCGTGTTGTGAATCCAGAGTCTGCGTGAGGCAGTTAGCGCTAATTTGTGTCTGGTTACAGCCGATAAACCTGCAGTTTCCTGAAAGAAAGCGTCATCTGCCGTAGATTATCTCCCTGCTCAACTTCCTGTTTAGCTCATGGTACGATCATTTCCGTAGACTAGTCCCAGTTAATTCTTACATTTCTCGTAACACGTGGATGTACGAAATTAGGCCCTCTCTTACTCCTCGATCTTCCGGTATATTTATCGGTCGACATCCTTATCTCACAGACTTTCCTCTCGTGGTTTACTTAGGAAACCAAGTGGAGCGTGTAACTCATACATAGTGCCAGATTTCTTCCACAAACCTGATTCTCGTGTGTATATTTAATAGAGTCATCTGAACATACATTCCAGCCCTCGCTACAAATGCTCGCATTGCTGTTAGAAATGTGTCAGTCTCGCTCGTGGAAAAGCCTCCGTCACCAAAACAGCGAGATTTATCCGCTGAAGCGAAGGCGGCAGATATGATTTTAGACTGTCCAGGCGTGAATCAAGCAAATCATGTCGAAGAGATTATTGACAGAGTGGCCGAGCGGCAGGCGAGGGGTTGCTAAGACAAACCTGAGTGTGGCCTGGATTTACCAAAACATGGGCTGAGAGGGTCTTAAGATAACACAAAGCTTGGGGGTGAGCCGCACGTGGTCGCAGGACGTCTGGCTATAAAGGCAACTAAAAACACGGCAGTCCTGAGAGGCGTACTTACAAGCTTACAAAACATAGGCTCATGGTTCACCGCAGGCAAACACGGTGTTCCCAAAACAAATGTCGTGACACGTGATTTCTCCACTCACTCCCATTCGTTGATTTTTCGCCTCCAAATTTCCCGCCGTACAGGATAGTCTAGCCAGTTGTTATTTAACAGCAACAAGTTCAGCACAAATCTCCGCCTGAGTAGGGACACACAGATTCAATGGGAAAGAGGACAAAAATCAGATATTGAAGACCGTGGGTGTATAATCCAACATTACTATAAACTTCCTACTTTCTTTCCTTCCTTCATTCCTTCCTTCCTTCCTTCCTTCCACAACCAAGGGGTTGTTGCTACAGTGTTCACAAACTTCATTTACTTCTCCATTAACTTCTATCTGCAGTCATCTGTTGGGACTCTCAATAGTCGGGAACTGTCCGTTCTTTGATGTTATCCCCACCATCTACTTCTCTGTCTACATCTCTGTCTACTTCTCTGTCTACTTCTCTGTCTACTTCTCTGTCTACTTCTTTGTCTACTTCTCTGTCTACTTAACTGTCAACTTCTCCTATTTCATCCTTTCGCAGAACCATGCAGAGTGGTCTCTTGCCAAGCGACTCTAGAGATGACAGTGTCTGAACGAATTGACCAGGCTTGAGAAAAACGTCATTTCCTGTGATAGTTTTAACGTCAGTGACAACTTATAGGGAAACAGGCAGTCAACAAAGTGTAGAGCCCGAAGATGGTCACCGATCTTATTGGTGTCACCAGAATGGCAAACTGATCAGAGGTCGATGAATGTGTTATCGATCTGGCACTCACTTCAGCTCGGAGGTGGGATGTCCTATGGCTCGGAGGTGGGATGTCCTATGGCTCGGAGGTGGGATGTCCTATGGCTCGGAGGTGGGATGTCCTATGGCTCGGAGGTGGGATGTCCTATGGCTCGGAGGTGGGATGTCCTATGGCTCGGAGGTGGGATGTCCTATGGCTCGGAGGTGGGATGTCCTATGGCTCGGAGGTGGGATGTCCTATGGCTCGGAGGTGGGATGTCCTATGGCTCGGAGGTGGGATGTCCTATGGCTCGGAGGTGGGATGTCCTATGGGGCACTATGGCGGTGATCATTTCCCTTGCAGTAGAGAACTGGTAGAGAAAGGCAAAGCCGGACAGCACAACCCAAGTGCGGTCATCTCTCAGAGAGGCCATCCCAGGACATGACGTCGTGAGTAAGATCAAGAGAGATAACTCACAAATAATTCGGAATCTGAAGCCCTAGAAGACGCTGCAAAACTGGCAATGCAACACAAAAGTAGCGTGTTCTAGAAATTGGTGAAACTGATCGACACACTATCAGTCCTAACAGCTGTAACCCTGCCCCCCCACACCTCCCCCCCCCCCGAAATAGCGAGCTTGGTGACGTATGACAACCCGATACCAATTGTGCAATAACTTCCAGAGAATGGTCATCCAGTGGATACCATCACGTGGGTGTCCGGTTAGCGCAATCGATAGGCGGTTGGCTTACCACGTCAACAGCCGGGGTTCGTACCCTGGCGAGGACACCTGGGTTTTACTAATTCCCTAAAAATTAGTACCTCTGAAGTCGGAGTAAATCTGCCTGCATGGCGAGGGGCATCTGTAATGGGATAAAACAGACTTTACACGCAAAATTCAGTCCCACAAAATTGAGTGGGTGGGACTTCGTCAGAGGTCAAAGCTGGCGAAAGCGAACGAACGAACGAACGATACCATCACACTATAATATACACGGAAACTAACGCGCAGACAAACTAGCTAAAGAGGGAGAGAGATTACCACAAGAGAACCATCTGGTCAGCTATGATGAAGGTAAATCATCATCAAAAGCCAGCATAATGAAAAAGGGAAACAAGAACATCCAAAGTATAACGAGAGGGATGGATACCTCCAACTATCAAGGAGAGATTAGGTCATCATACTTCGCCTACGCACTGGCCATAACAGAATGAGAAACCACATGTTCACCAAACTCAAAATAGGAACTAGCAGCCAGTGCTACTGTACCCTGGATAACTTGACAATAAAACATGTTCTACAGGATTACCCCCCCCCCCCCCTTTCCAAGTACACAGACCTGATGAGGACAATGTGGTCAACACCCACCTCCCTGGAAGAGAAACTCTACGGGACAACCGAATCACTGAAACAGACAGCTGCCTTCATAAGAAAGGCAGGAAAGTCCAGAATTCTTGTGTCAATGATTCCAGGATCGCAGAAGAAGGTGATGGACAGTTAAACCTAAGACAACGTGCACCGTATAGACTAGAGACAGAAGTGGCGCTCCATGGTAGCCAAACATTCATGTGGAGACGGCACCCAATGATGATGATGGTCTAGGCAGCGACCGTTTTTGGGATACTCTTTTGTATGTCCAGCGAGGTGTGTCCAACAAGGTGTGTCCAACAAGGTGTGTCCAACAAGGTGTGTCCAACAAGGTGTGTCCAACAAGGTGTGTCCAACAAGGTGTGTCCAACAAGGTGTGTCCAACAAGGTGTGTTCAACAAGGTGTGTCCAACAAGGTGTGTCCAACAAGGTGTGTCCAACAAAGTGTGTCCAACAAGGTGTGTCCAACAAGGTGTGTCCAACAAGGTGTGTCCAACAAGGTGTGTCCAACAAGGTGTGTCCAACAAGGTGTGTCCAACAAGGTGTGTCCAACAAGGTGTGTTCAACAAGGTGTGTCCAACAAGGTGTGTCCAACAAGGTGTGTCCAACAAAGTGTGTCCAACAAGGTGTGTCCAACAAGGTGTGTCCAACAAGGTGTGTCCAACAAGGTGTGTCCAACAAGGTGTGTCCAACAAGGTGTGTTCAACAAGGTGTGTCCAACAAGGTGTGTCCAACAAAGTGTGTCCAACAAGGTGTGTCCAACAAGGTGTGTCCAACAAAGTGTGTCCAACAAGGTGTGTCCAACAAGGTGTGTCCAACAAGGTGTGTCCAACAAGGTGTGTCCAACAAGGTGTGTCCAACAAGGTGTGTCCAACAAGGTGTGTTCAACAAGGTGTGTCCAACAAGGTGTGTCCAACAAGGTGTGTCCAACAAAGTGTGTTCAACAAAGTGTGTCCAACAAGGTGTGTCCAACAAGGTGTGTCCAACAAAGTGTGTCCAACAAGGTGTGTCCAACAAGGTGTGTCCAACAAGGTGTGTCCAACAAGGTGTGTCCAACAAGGTGTGTCCAACAAGGTGTGTCCAACAAGGTGTGTCCAACAAGGTGTGTCCAACAAGGTGTGTTCAACAAGGTGTGTCCAACAAGGTGTGTCCAACAAGGTGTGTCCAACAAAGTGTGTTCAACAAAGTGTGTCCAACAAGGTGTGTCCAACAAGGTGTGTCCAACAAGGTGTGTCCAACAAGGTGTGTTCAACAAGGTGTGTCCAACAAGGTGTGTCCAACAAGGTGTGTCCAACAAGGTGTGTCCAACAAGGTGTGTCCAACAAGGTGTGTCCAACAAGGTGTGTCCAACAAGGTGTGTCCAACAAGGTGTGTCCAACAAAGTGTGTTCAACAAAGTGTGTCCAACAAGGTGTGTCCAACAAGGTGTGTCCAACAAGGTGTGTCCAACAAGGTGTGTCCAACAAGGTGTGTCCAACAAGGTGTGTCCAACAAGGTGTGTCCAACAAGGTGTGTCCAACAAGGTGTGTCCAACAAGGTGTGTCCAACAAGGTGTGTCCAACAAGGTGTGTCCAACAATGTGTGTCCAACAAGGTGTGTCCAACAAGGTGTGTCCAACAAGGTGTGTCCAACAAGGTGTGTCCAACAAGGTGTGTCCAACAAGGTGTGTCCAACAAGGTGTGTCCAACAAGGTGTGTCCAACAAGGTGTGTCCAACAAGGTGTGTCCAACAAGGTGTGTCCAACAAGGTGTGTCCAACAAGGTGTGTCCAACAAGGTGTGTCCAACAAGGTGTGTCCAACAAGGTGTGTCCAACAAGGTGTGTCCAACAAGGTGTGTCCAACAAGGTGTGTCCAACAAGGTGTGTCCAACAAGGTGTGTCCAACAAGGTGTGTCCAACAAGGTGTGTCCAACAAGGTGTGTCCAACAAGGTGTGTCCAACAATGTGTGTCCAACAAGGTGTGTCCAACAAGGTGTGTCCAACAATGTGTGTCCAACAAGGTGTGTCCAACAAGGTGTGTCCAACAAGGTGTGTCCAACAATGTGTGTCCAACAAGGTGTGTCCAACAATGTGTGTCCAACAAGGTGTGTCCAACAATGTGTGTCCAACAAGGTGTGTCCAACAATGTGTGTCCAACAATGTGTGTCCAACAATGTGTGTCCAACAAGGTGTGTCCAACAAGGTGTGTCCAACAAGGTGTGTCCAACAAGGTGTGTCCAACAAGGTGTGTCCAACAAGGTGTGTCCAACAAGGTGTGTCCAACAAGGTGTGTCCAACAAGGTGTGTCCAACAAGGTGTGTCCAACAAGGTGTGTCCAACAAGGTGTGTCCAACAAGGTGTGTCCAACAAGGTGTGTCCAACAAGGTGTGTCCAACAAGGTGTGTCCAACAATGTGTGTCCAACAAGGTGTGTCCAACAAGGTGTGTCCAACAAGGTGTGTCCAACAAGGTGTGTCCAACAAGGTGTGTCCAACAAGGTGTGTCCAACAAGGTGTGTCCAACAAGGTGTGTCCAACAAGGTGTGTCCAACAATGTGTGTCCAACAAGGTGTGTCCAACAAGGTGTGTCCAACAAGGTGTGTCCAACAATGTGTGTCCAACAAGGTGTGTCCAACAAGGTGTGTCCAACAAGGTGTGTCCAACAAGGTGTGTCCAACAAGGTGTGTCCAACAAGGTGTGTCCAACAAGGTGTGTCCAACAATGTGTGTCCAACAAGGTGTGTCCAACAATGTGTGTCCAACAAGGTGTGTCCAACAAGGTGTGTCCAACAATGTGTGTCCAACAAGGTGTGTCCAACAAGGTGTGTCCAACAAGGTGTGTCCAACAAGGTGTGTCCAACAAGGTGTGTCCAACAAGGTGTGTCCAACAAGGTGTGTCCAACAAGGTGTGTCCAACAAGGTGTGTCCAACAAGGTGTGTCCAACAAGGTGTGTCCAACAATGTGTGTCCAACAAGGTGTGTCCAACAAGGTGTGTCCAACAAGGTGTGTCCAACAAGGTGTGTCCAACAAGGTGTGTCCAACAAGGTGTGTCCAACAAGGTGTGTCCAACAATGTGTGTCCAACAAGGTGTGTCCAACAATGTGTGTCCAATAAGGTGTGTCCAACAAGGTGTGTCCAACAATGTGTGTCCAACAATGTGTGTCCAACAAGGTGTGTCCAACAAGGTGTGTTCAACAAGGTGTGTCCGACAATGTGTGTCCAACAAGGTGTGTCCAACAATGTGTGTCCAACAAGGTGTGTCCAACAAGGTGTGTCCAACAAGGTGTGTCCAACAAGGTGTGTCCAACAAGGTGTGTCCAACAATGTGTGTCCAACAAGGTGTGTCCAACAAGGTGTGTCCAACAATGTGTGTCCAACAAGGTGTGTCCAACAAGGTGTGTCCAACAAGGTGTGTCCAACAATGTGTGTCCAACAAGGTGTGTCCAACAATGTGTGTCCAACAAGGTGTGTCCAACAAGGTGTGTCCAACAATGTGTGTCCAACAAGGTGTGTCCAACAAGGTGTGTTCAACAAGGTGTGTCCGACAATGTGTGTCCAACAAGGTGTGTCCAACAAGGTGTGTCCAACAAGGTGTGTCCAACAATGTGTGTCCAACAAGGTGTGTCCAACAAGGTGTGTCCAACAAGGTGTGTTCAACAAGGTGTGTCCAACAATGTGTGTCCAACAAGGTGTGTCCAACAAGGTGTGTCCAACAAGGTGTGTCCAACAAGAGCTCTTGTAACGTGCACAGAATAAGTGAACTCCGAACATCGTCATTGCTCTCTGAACATCGTCATTACTCTCTGAACATCGTCATTACTCTCTGAACATCCTCATTACTCTCTGAACATCCTCATTACTCTCTTCTACTGTCCATAGTTTCCCAATATTGTTTGGTCAAATGTCGCTTCTTAAGGACAAGAGGTAGGGTTCGATCCCAACCGACGGCTTCCTGGTTCACCCAGCCTTTAATGGGTACCTGATTTTTTTTCAGGGAAAGTGAATACGGGCGTAATACCGACCATATTACCCCAAAAATCATGTACCGAAGGTCTGTAAAATATATGGTCACTAACACCAAATTCCCTATATGTCACTTGGTGTGACAGGTGTACTTTACTTTTTTTTTATGTCGCTTCTGTCGCCTCCAACGATTTTCTTGTCCGTTGTGCTGTTGTCCATTGTGCTGTTGTTCGCTGTGCTGTTGTCCGTTGTGCTGTTGTTCGTTGTGCTGTTGTTCGTTGTGCTGTTGTCAGTTGTGCTGTTGTCCGTTGTGCTGTTGTTCGTTGTGCTGTTGTCCGTTGTGCTGTTGTTCGTTGTGCTGTTGTCCGTTGTGCTGTTGTCCGTTGTGCTGTTGTCAGTTGTGCTGTTGTTCGTTGTGCTGTTGTCAGTTGTGCTGTTGTTCGTTGTACTGTTGTTCGTTGTGCTGTTGTCAGTTGTGCTGTTGTCAGTTATGCTGTTGTTCGTTGTGATGTTGTCAGTTGTGCTGTTGTCCAGAATTAAGATGCAATAACCGGCTTCTTTTAGCACAGAAGAAATGATTTACCTCTTTCAATATTTCCATTTTTAAAAGTTGCGATTATGTACACAAATAATATCAAAGATTATATATCAAATGTGCAATAAAAACAAGAAAACAATTCTGAAGGAAATCAATTATTTGTGTGGAATAATAATGTCAAAGAAATAAATGAAGAAATGATATACAGGCAGGAAATGTTGAGAGCATAGATATATCATGTTTTAAAATGGCAAAAAGACAAAGAAGACAAAGCTTCAAGTAAACTACACCTGTAGAAAATATGGATATCATTTAACCGTCCAAAGAATGGCAGAGTTATTGTTCTTTGTGTGGAACATTCAACAGCATATTTACGAAGCAAATTAAAACAAAACACGTGAAAAGAATTCTTCCGAAAACTCAATTCAGCATATTTTAACAAGAACTACATACAGTGATATATGAAGCTGAGAAGACACGAAGTATATTAATTTAAGATAGTTGAAATCGTTAATAATGTTCTACAAGACAAGCCTGCCTGCATGAATGGGGTAACTAGAGAAACAAGTCAATCCTGTGCAGATACAGGAGACCACAAGATGTATATCGTAACAGTAAATATGGCGGTTTGTAACACGAGTATCTACACTTAGATATAAGGAAGAGTCAATGAAGATGATGGGATCGGCAAAATTGTGGCAATTTGGATAAAGAAGGGCAATGACGAAGAAGCTGACACGCTGCCAGGTAATGACTGTTAAGTTTAGTGACAAGATGTGCGGAAGCAGGTTAGAGCAAAGATCTAGACCAATCAAAATGTCTTGAGAAAACAGGCAGAGTTTCGTTTTGGTTTCACAAGGAACTGGTCTGTGCTGAAGCCATATTGACATCAAGGCAGTACTGGAAAACAACTGTTGGAGGTGGCGGCTAATTTCAAATATCATTCACAGATCAGTGAGAAGCTTGAGGTCAGTAAACCGGGGTGTCGCTTTATAGATCGTGCAATAGTGAAGACCAGCAATCTGTGAGGTAGAGTTCAGGTGTTCATGTATTCATCTTCTTCTTTCCTTCCTCATTTGCCTTTCAGCGTGGAGGGGAGATATAATTTCCTGCCTTTAGCTCTTATGTTTGCCTCTGCTGCTATGTTTCCTAGTGTTTCTAATATTCCATCAAACCGTCCTTTTTCGTGGTCGACCCATGGGTCTGGTATTCTCGCAACGTTTATTAAGGGCTCATGTATTTATTACTTTATATCTTGTTTATTGTTTGTTAATCCTATAACTGAACAGCTTGCTTGTAATCATCTTCAAATAACCTCATCGTTTCTGCTGTTATTCTGAGTTTGGTAACATTTCATCGACAATAGTTGACAACAGAAAGTCAATAACACACAACATACAAGATCGATATTCAGATAACGACATGGATAATGGATCAAACGTGTATCGATCGTGATATCACACTTTGAGCTGACCTATATCGTGTTCGCCATACGTCACTTCCGGACACAAGCTTATCGGGTTATCATGAAGAGAAAAGTAGGAGGATTGTTTTGCTTCAACTTCTCCGTCCATGTTCTTGCTGTTCCAACGAGTTCCTTCTTGTGTGGAGTCATTCTACTTCTTGTGTGGAGTCATTCTACTTCTTGTGTGGAGTCATTCTACTTCTTGTGTGGAGTCATTCTACTTCTTGTGTGGAGTCATTCTACTTCTTATATGGAGTCATCCTTCTTCTTGTGTGTAGTCATTATACTTCTTGTGTGGAGTCATCCTACTTCTTATATGGAGTCATTCTACTTCTTATATGGAGTCATCCTTCTTCTTGTGTGTAGTCATTATACTTCTTGTGTGTAGTCATTATACTTCTTGTGTGGAGTCATTCTACTTCTTGTGTGGAGTCATTCTACTTCTTATATGGAGTCATCCTTCTTCTTGTGTGTAGTCATTATACTTCTTGTGTGGAGTCATCCTACTTCTTATATGGAGTCATCCTTCTTCTTGTGTGTAGTCATTCTACTTCTTATATGGAGTCATCCTCCTTCTTGTGTGGAGTCATCCTCCTTCTTGTGTGGAGTCATTCTACTTCTTATGTGGAGTCATCCTACTTCTTGTGTGGAGTCATCCTACTTCTTGTGTGGAGTCATCCTACTTCTCGTATGAAGTTATGTTTTGTTCTTTGTTAGGATCACCATCACTGCACACCGGACGAACCCTTAGGTGCTCTTATAACCCTTGGAGAACATTCTGGCCTACAGGCACGAACCTTTAGGTGCTTTTATAACCCTTGGAGAACATTCTGGCCTACATGCACGAACTCCGTAGCACGTCCTCTGATCCACGATGTGAGTAAAACTTTGCTAACAATTTTCCCGTGCTGCGGCCATATTGATGATTGAATCTTTGTTGATTTAAACTGCCAACGTGCGAGAATGCACACGGGACCTCTCAATTATTGTCGTTATCCGAGAGGGCTAGACATCGAATCTCACTACCCAAGAGATCAGGGGAGGATAACGTCCTAAAGAAACAACAGATTATTTTTTTCTTATTTTTGTAAAATCACCACCGCTTCAGGTGAGCTTTGAACCCGGGTCACCTGTCCTAAGAATGACATCGTATCTCCCGACCACCCAGTACCCAAACTACTCTCTTTAGCTTGTTATATCCACATGTGACTATAACCACGTTTTGTTTCAATTCTTCTTTCATTGCTGATCAATAAACTCATAATTCTCCTCTTCTGCGATCATGTCTCATTCAGACTAGGACTCTGGGCTCTCTTATGAAAACAGCTGTCTGTTTAAGTGATTTGATTGCCCCGTAGAGTTTCTCTTCCAGGGAGGTGGGTGTGGGCCACATTGTCCTCCTCAGGTCTGTGTAATGGGGGCAATCCTGTAAAACATGTTTTGTTGTCATGCTGTCCAGGGTACAGTGGCATAGGGAATAATAGAACAAAGAAGTATGTGTTAGCACTCGGAAAAATTGACAGACAAACAATTATTTGTTTGTCTGTCAATTTTTCCGAGTGCTAACACATACTTCTTTGTTCTATTATTCCCTATTATCGCCTCGGAAGTTCCCCATATAATAATATTTATGTATTATTATTTGTACCCAGTACAGTGGCATAGGCTGGTAGTTCCTATTTTGAGTTTGGTGAACATGTGGGGGAGACAGCAGAACACTCTCTACTGTACAAAAGATGCTGACAAACACCTATACACCCAATGGAACACCAATTCTAGACAATGACGATCATCATTTTCAGGAGGACGTGAACTTCCGGGCAATATGGTGGATAGGCGGCAGGAACCATTGAAGGCTATGTCTGAAAAGTGTTCCTTGTTGCAGTTACCTCATATTCCAAGTCCGGCATGTTGCAGCAGCTACTGAGTTAAGTGCTCTGTGCACACCGTGAGCTGTGTGTCTCATCCGTTTTGATCATGTTCCGATATTCCAATTGTTTACGATGAATGCTGATATCGTATGACAGGGAACAGTTGGCCGTGTTCACTTTCTGTGCGGTTTCGCCTTATGTCTTTTGGCGTGTGCTGATACTGCTATGATGGGGACTACAGTTACCTTTCTTTGTTTGGGAGATGAGTTAGTAATTCGGATGATTCCACTGGCACGGCGGTTGAGCAATCATGGATTTTAATTCGTTTGCAGTGATACCAGGGCCTTCCATAACCAAATAACCCAAATAACCAATTCTAGACAAATCTGGATTAATGCTAACAACAAGCGCAGACATAACAGCCCGTTGGGCGGAACACTTCAAAGACATTCTTAACCGTCCACTACCCCACAGTTTAATAGATTTTGAAGCTGAAACACCAGCAGCAGAATTAGGTGTAATTTTAGATGACTTCACCTTGAGCGAAATAGAAACCACCTTAAAGCTTATGACCAATAACAAGGCTGCTGGAGAGGATAAGTTAACAGCTGAGATACTCAAGGCAATTGATAGCCATAATCTAATACATCTCCAGAAAATGTTTAACATCATTTGGAAAGCAGAAAAGGTGCCTCATAAGTGGAAAAAAGGAATCATTGTTAAGATTCCAAAAAAGGACAATCTTAGAGATTGTAACAACTGGACAGGCGTGACACTTTTGTCAGTTGCCTCAACGTTATTCTGCAAAATCATCCTAAATAGAATAAAGGATTCAATAGATACAGTAATGCGTGAAGAACAGGCTGGGTTTAGAAAAAAGAGAAGCTGCATTGACTACATTTTTACTCTACGACTTATATTGGAGGAACATATTGAAAAACAAAAACCTTTTGTACTTAACTTCATCGACTTCAAAAAAGCATTTGACAGTATTCATCGAGATTCTTTGTGGAAAATTCTGAAGCAATATGGCTTACCATAAAAAAATCGTGGGAGCCGCGGTAGCTCAGTGGTTAGTGAACTGGACTACCACGGACAAGGGGTAGGGTTCGATCCCAACCGACGGCTTCCGGGTTCACCCAGACTTAAATAGGCACCTGATTTTTTTTCTGGGAAAGTAAAGCAGCACGGGCGTAATACTGACCACATTACCCCAAAAATCATGTGCTGAAGGTCTGTAAAATATAGCGTCACTAAAACCATATTTCCCTATACGCCACTTGGCGTGACGGGGGGGGGGGGGATACTTTACTTAAAGAAATCATAAATATTATCAAAGACATGTATGATGGTTACACATGTGCAGTTCGAACAGAGGAAGGACTGAGCGAATGTTTCCCAATAGAAACTGGGGTTAAACAAGGATGTATTTTATCGCCCTTGTTATTTGGAATTGTTATGGACTTCATAATGAAGAAATGCTGCACTGGTAATAAAGGCATCGAATGGATACAAGGAGACCATTTGGAGGACCTCGACTTTGCTGATGACATAGTTCTCATCAGCAGTCAGATAAAAACGATGCAGGAAAACACAAATGAACTATCATCAATAGCCAGAAAAATTGGGCTTGAGATCAATCATGAAAAGAATAAAGTCAAGAAAAGCTTAATTCCAACAGACGACAAAATATACATGGAAAACAAACCAGTGGAAGAGATCGATCACTTTATCTATCTTGGAAGTCACATTGATCAAGAAGGGGATACAAGCAAAGAAATTAGAATCAGAATAGCTAAAGCAGCAATGTCTTTCAGAAGCCTTGAAAAGTTGTGGAAATCAAAACTCATCAGCACAAACACAAAACTTAGGCTATTCAAATCAAATGTACTATCAACCCTTACGTATGCGTGTGAAAGCTGGAAAACAACAAGAGATATAGAAACAAAGTTGAACGCATTCGAAAATAAATGTCTAAAGAAAATACTTGGTATAGAGTGGAACGAATTCAAAGCAAACGAGGAAATTAGAGAAATCGCCAATCAACCACTAATATCTTCAGTAATAAAGAAAAGACGATGGTCATATGTTGGACATGTGATGAGAAGAGATAATAACCTAATAGCAAAGCAAGCCTTCATGTGGGAAACAACAGGTAAGAGGAAAAGAGGAAGACCCAGAGAGACACTGAGAAGAACATTGATGAGAGAGGCAAGAACAGCAGGAATCGGCTCCCTCAATGAGATAGAGCTGCTTGCACAGAACAGAGACAGATGGAGAGATTTGATAAAATATCTTTAAAAGAACTGAAAACTGCTAGAACAAAAATTCAGATAAGAGAAGGAGTATCTTGGTCTACGCCCTATGGGCCGGCTACGGCTCGAAAGATCAATAGATAGAACATGTGGTTTCTCATTCTGTTGTGGTCAGTGCATAGGCGAAGTATAATGACTTGATCATTCCTTGATAGCTGGAGGTATCCGTTCCTCTCATTATACTTTGGGTGTTCTTGTTTCCATTTTTCCTGATACTGGTCCTTTGAGGATAGATTTGGCTTTGATGATAGATTTGGCTTTGAGGATAGATTTGGCTTTGAGGATAGATTTGGCTTTGAGGATAGATTTGGCTTCATCATGCTGATCTGATAGTTCTCTTGTGGTAGGTAACCTTCTTCCCTCCTTAGCTAGTTTGTATGCGCGTTCGTTTCCGTGTATATTACTGTGTGGTGGTATGCACTGGCTGACTACTCTCTGGAAGTTAGTGCACAGTTTGTCTAGGATTGTTCTCAAGTCATCTAGCTCACTGTTCCTGGGTTTCTTTTTCTTTAGAGCTGTTAGGACTGACAGTATATCAGACAGTATCGCCAATTTCTTGTGCATGTTATTTCTGTGTCGGAGAGCCAGTTTTGCAGCGTCTTTGAGGGCTTCAGTTTCCTGTTTTATAGTTTGAGAATAGTTTGTTTTTATAGTTCTGGTATTTTATGTTTCCCATGAGGAGTCATATCAGATAGGCTGATGGGTTTCGGTATTGTTTGGGACATTACTGGGTCACTAGTTGTCAGTTCTTTAGAGATTGCAGCAAAGTTGCTCCTCTTTAGTCTTCCTTTTCCGAAACCAGTTATTCTTTGGTGCATAGGGTGGTTAGGGAGCCTTTTATATTTCTCCGCTTGTTACAATACTTTAGTTTTCCTCTGCCTTCTAAAGGTTTGTAAACCTGTTACTATTTCTAGAGTCTCGATAGGTGTAGGTTTAATAGCACCAGTAGATGATACGGGCAGCCTGTTTTTGTGTTGTGTTAATTTTGCTAAGCTGTGAAGCTGCAGCCAAGGCTGTGACTCCATACTCTAGGACTGGTCTTACTTCCTACGTATTGTCGTTTCAAGATATTGCTGTCTGCTCCCCAGTCCGTTCCTGCCACTTTCTTCATAATATCTGTTTGTTTTCTGGCTCTTTTGTTTGCTTTGTCTTGTCTGACGTATCCATGTCATTCTGTGGTCCATGGTGACTCCAAGATATTTTGGGTTTTTGTCAACAGGAAGTGTATGGTCTTTTATCTTCACATTTCCAGAGAATGTGTTTCTTGATAGGCTGAAAATTGTGTATGCAGTTTTTTTTTTCGTTAATTGGTAGTAACCAGATGTTCGACCATTTTTCTATTTTTCCTAGGGCATCTTGCATTCTGGAGCTAGCCATTGACATAGATTCTTCACGTGCCCATATCGCCAGGTTGTCTACGCACATTGCTGAGTGTATTCTGGGTGGAATGTCCTTTACGATGTCATTTATGAAAATTAAAAAGAGCGTTGGGGATAGGACTCCACCTTGTGGGACACCTTGTTCGATTGAGATCTTCTTACTTAGTTGTCCATGTACTTGTACTCTGGCTGTCTTACTTAGTTGTCCATGTACTTGTACTCTGGCTGTCTTACTTAGTTGTCCATGTACTTGTACTCTGACTGTCTTACTTAGTTGTCCATGTACTTGTACTCTGGCTGTCTTACTTAGTTGTCCATGTACTTGTACTCTGACTGTCTTACTTAGTTGTCCATGTACTTGTACTCTGGCTGTCTTACTTAGTTGTCCATGTACTTGTACTCTGGCTGTCTTACTTAGTTGTCCATGTACTTGTACTCTGACTGTCTTACTTAGTTGTCCATGTACTTGTACTCTGACTTTCTTACTTAGTTGTCCATGCACTTGTACTCTGACTGTCTTACTTAGTTGTCCATGTACTTGTACTCTGGCTGTCTTACTTAGTTGTCCATGCACTTGTACTCTGGCTGTCTTACTTAGTTGTCCATGTACTTGTACTCTGACTTTCTTACTTAGTTGTCCATGCACTTGTACTCTGACTGTCTTACTTAGTTGTCCATGTACTTGTACTCTGGCTGTCTTACTTAGTTGTCCATGCACTTGTACTCTGGCTGTCTTACTTAGTTGTCCATGTACTTGTACTCTGACTTTCTTACTTAGTTGTCCATGCACTTGTACTCTGACTGTCTTACTTAGTTGTCCATGTACTTGTACTCTGACTTTCTTACTTAGTTGTCCATGTACTTGTACTCTGGCTGTCTTACTTAGTTGCTCATGTACCTGTACTCTGGCTGTCTTACTTAGTTGCTCATGTACTTGTACTCTGGCTGTCTTACTTAGTTGTCCATGTACTTGTACTCTGGCTGTCTTACTTAGTTGCTCATGTACTTGTACTCTGGCTGTCTTACTTAGTTGCTCATGTACTTGTACTCTGGCTGTCTTACTTAGTTGCTCATGTACTTGTACTCTGGCTGTCTTACTTAGTTGCTCATGTACTTGTACTCTGGCTGTCTTACTTAGTTGTCCATGTACTTGTACTCTGGCTGTCTTACTTAGTTGCTCATGTACTTGTACTCTGGCTGTCTTACTTAGTTGCTCATGTACTTGTACTCTGGCTGTCTTACTTAGTTGCTCATGTACTTGTACTCTGGCTGTCTTACTTAGTTGCTCATGTACTTGTACTCTGGCTGTCTTACTTAGTTGTCCATGTACTTGTACTCTGGCTGTCTTACTTAGTTGTCCATGTACTTGTACTCTGGCTGTCTTACTTAGTTGTCCATGTACTTGTACTCTGGCTGTCTTACTTAGTTGTCCATGTACTTGTACTCTGGCTGTCTTACTTAGTTGTCCATGTACTTGTACTCTGGCTGTCTTACTTAGTTGTCCATGTACTTGTACTCTGGCTGTCTTACTTAGTTGTCCATGTACTTGTACTCTGGCTGTCTTACTTAGTTGTCCATGTACTTGTACTCTGGCTGTCTTACTTAGTTGTCCATGTACTTGTACTCTGGCTGTCTTACTTAGTTGTCCATGTACTTGTACTCTGGCTGTCTTACTTAGTTGTCCATGTACTTGTACTCTGGCTGTCTTACTTAGTTGTCCATGTACTTGTACTCTGGCTGTCTTACTTAGTTGTCCATGTACTTGTACTCTGGCTGTCTTACTTAGTTGTCCATGTACTTGTACTCTGGCTGTCTTACTTAGTTGCTCATGTACTTGTACTCTGGCTGTCTTACTTAGTTGCTCATGTACTTGTACTCTGGCTGTCTTACTTAGTTGTCCATGTACTTGTACTCTGGCTGTCTTACTTAGTTGCTCATGTACTTGTACTCTGGCTGTCTTACTTAGTTGCTCATGTACTTGTACTCTGGCTGTCTTACTTAGTTGCTCATGTACTTGTACTCTGGCTGTCTTACTTAGTTGCTCATGTACTTGTACTCTGGCTGTCTTACTTAGTTGTCCATGTACTTGTACTCTGGCTGTCTTACTTAGTTGTCCATGTACTTGTACTCTGGCTGTCTTACTTAGTTGTCCATGTACTTGTACTCTGGCTGTCTTACTTAGTTGTCCATGTACTTGTACTCTGGCTGTCTTACTTAGTTGTCCATGTACTTGTACTCTGGCTGTCTTACTTAGTTGTCCATGTACTTGTACTCTGGCTGTCTTACTTAGTTGTCCATGTACTTGTACTCTGGCTGTCTTACTTAGTTGTCCATGTACTTGTACTCTGGCTGTCTTACTTAGTTGTCCATGTACTTGTACTCTGGCTGTCTTACTTAGTTGCTCATGTACTTGTACTCTGGCTGTCTTACTTAGTTGTCCATGTACTTGTACTCTGGCCGTCCTGTCTTGTAGAAACTCATAAATGTCTGTGTGTATATGTGGGTAGGTTTATATGTCTATTGTGTGCTGCAATATATGTGTCTTGTATATTAGTTGTATTCTACTAGTTTTATTTTTTAATTTTAAGATTTCAAAACTGTTCGGTTTCTACCCATCTCAACTTTTCAGTCTCTATGTTACAACTGGCTGAATACACGGTAAGAGAGACCGCAGACGACAAAGATGAGAGAGGAGATACTGGGTAGCATGGTGTCATGGCATGGAAAATAGTCAACAACATAACGATGTACTGTGGATAGAAAATAGTGGAAGGGCATGATCGCCTACGCCAACCAATATAGTACATGATGATGATGCCGTGGATATTACTTTCTATTCAGCAATATCCAGAGGTCCCTTGTTATATCCTGAAATACCTGGCTGCAAGGTTACCTCCAGTTGGCGCCATCAAGAATTAGCATCAGGAAGAACAAACACAAAAAGTCAGATCTGTCCCGCTACAAAAACCGAGGTTCTAACGAGCGCCGGTCTCCGCACAGAACGCGAGTGATCTTTGCCCGATTGGGAAAAGAGGACACTAAACGAGTGAGGGGCAGGAACCATTGCCAGTTGTCATCCAAGCTTTCAAATTAATCCAGTCACGTCGCGTTCACCGGTCAATAAACAGTATTTGTTCGGAATGACCCCCTCGCATTTTCCCGGGTTGCCTGGAGAGGTTGCGAGCCCGTACTATTATTATGATTATCTGCTCTCAATTGGTCCGTCCCGGCAGCGTCCTCAAGTGGACCGCCCCAATCTTCCGCCATTGTGCAGGAAACAGCAGCCAAGAAAACCCTCAGTGGACACTCGGAGAGAGCGTACAAATCGACAGCTTCTTCGTCAAACAATGACCCATGAAAATACTCTAGAACTCTTTTCAATTAATGAAGTGTCCCTCGGACGATAGTTCTCGCCGATCAATCTAGCAGTCACAACACAAATGTGGCGTTTGCTGTCTCGACAAAGATGTCTTGTCCGGCTCTTGACCATTGCTTCCCGGTGAGTTCAGACTAGCCTTGCTGTAGTCACATGACCACAACTGTTAAAACTAAAAATTCTTCCCGCAGCCAAGGCGGTTATTAAAAGGCCACGGAAGACTGGAAGTCATCAACACTGCTATCGTTGATTGTTAGCAACCTTGAATGAGCTCAACCGGAAAGAGTCACAAAGCTAACTAAAGGTGGGCTGGTGTCATCGGTCGCTAATTGGTGGAGGTAGCAAGATGGAGGACAACGCGATCTAAAAAAATGTTGCGATTATCCGGAAGCGGAAGTGTCACTCATTTTGGGAAATAATATTTTATTGAACATTAAAATAAAAAAAAATAAAATGGTATTAAGAAGCTGAACCTAAGAAGAGACGAGACAAATTGCGACGTTTCGGCAAGAACCTTCATCAGGTGCAACTTCTTTATCAAACAATGAATGTTGCAGAAACGTCGTCGCTTCTCTCATCTCTTTCATCAAGTTCAGCTGCCACCATTTGATACATGTTGACTTAGTTATATTTTGTTGTTTTTGTAATTTATACATATATATATTTCCTAACACACACACACACATACACACATACACACACATACACACACATACACACACATACACACATACACACACATACACACACATACACACACATACACACACATACACACATACACACACATACATACACATACACACACACACATATGCTGCTCTGCTCGCGGTCCTGCATTCATATTTATTGTACTGTATGCAATATCATACATGATATGTTTGTGTTTGTCTCCATTTTATTTAACAAAAATAATGTAATTTGTACACGGGAGGCAAGTCTGACTATCAAGAACTGGATAAACTAGAGAAACCGACATTTGAAGGTAGAGCTTTAGCTGAGCTGCGCACCTCGTTGATAGAGAGTACAAGTTTAAATCTTTCATTGAGATGCTTATTTATTTCTGTTTTTGTTTGTTTGTTTGTTTGTTTGTTTGTTTGTTTCCCGAGTCTACCTTCCGATTTCATTGCTTGTTTAAGGGATAGAGGACCTTGGTAGGGGTGGTAGCGAGAAGTTAAATTAGGGAGATTTAGACACAAATATGAAATAGGAGAAAGAGGGAAATATAAATAGCATGGATAGCACAAAATACAGAGAGAGAGAGAGAGAGAGAGAGAGAGAGAGAGAGGGGGGGGGTGGGGGGAGAGCCAAAACTCAGTCATGTAAATATAAAAATGTGATCATTGAAAGATGTAAATGACGAAGTGGTAGTAGTAGTGGTGCAACGTGCAAGTGTGGTATTCTTGTATTGCAGTAGTGGTAGCTGTGTTGCAGTTGTGTGGTAGCTGTGTAGTAGGTGTGTAATCGTTGTGCAGTTGTTCTGTTGAAATGTAGTAGTTGTAATGTAGTTGTAATGTAGTTGGAATGTAGTTGTGTAGTAGTTGTTGTGTTGTTCTTGTGTTGTTGTAGTGTAGTAATAGTGTAGTAGTAGTAGTAGTAGTAGTAGTAGTAAAGCAGTTGTCGTGTAGTAGTAGTAAAGTAGTTGTAGTGTAGTAGTAATAAAGTAGTATTATAGTAATAGTGTAGTAGTAGTAAAGTAGTAGTATAGTAATAGTGTAGTAGTATTGTAGTAATAGTAAAGTAGTAGTAGTGTAGTAGTGTAGTAGTAGTAAAGTAGTAGTATAGTAATAGTGTAGTAGTAGTGTAGTAGTAGTAAAGTAGTAGTAGTGTAGCAGTAGTAAAGTAGTAGTATAGTAATAGTGTATTAGTAGTGTAGTAGTAGTAAAGTAGTAGTAGTGTAGTAGTAGTAAAGTAGTAGTAGTGTAGTATTAGTAAAGTAGTAGTAGTGTAGTATTAGTAAAGTAGTAGTAGTGAAGTAGTAGAAGTGTAGATGTAGTAAAGTAGTAGTAGTGTAGTAGTAGTAATGTAGTAGTAGTGTAGTAGTAGTGAAGTAGAAGTATAGGAATAGTGTAGTAGTGTAGTAGAAGTGTAGTAGTAGTAGTGTAGTAGTGTAGTAGTAGTAAAGTAGAAGTATAGGAATAGTGTAGTAGTGTAGTAGAAGTGTAGTAGTAGTAGCGTAGTAGTGTATTAGTAGTAGTATGGTAGTGTAGTTGTAGTAGTGTAGTAGTAGTGTAGTAGTAGTAGTGTAGTAGTGTAGTAGTGTAGTAGTAGTGTAGTAGTAGTGTAGTAGTGTAGTAGTAGTGTAGTAGTAGTATAGTAGTAGTGTACTCTAGTAGTGTAGTAGTAGCGTAGTAGTAGTGTAGTAGTAGCGTAGTAGTAGTAGTGTAGTAGTAGCGTAGTAGTAGTGTAGTAGTAGTGTAGTAGTAGCGTAGTAGTAGTAGTGTAGTAGTAGTAGCGTAGTAGTAGTGTAGTAGTAGTGTAGTAGTAGCGTAGTAGTAGTGTAGTAGTAGTGTAGTAGTAGTAGTGTAGTAGTAGCGTAGTAGTAGTGTAGTAGTAGTGTAGTAGTAGCGTAGTAGTAGTAGTGTAGTAGTAGTAGCGTCGTAGTAGTGTAGTAGTAGTGTAGTAGTAGTGTAGTAGTAGTGTAGTAGTAGTGTAGTAGTAGTGTAGTAGTAGTGTAGTAGTAGCGTCGTAGTAGTGTAGTAGTAGTGTAGTAGTAGTGTAGTAGTAGTGTAGTAGTAGTGTAGTAGTAGTGTAGTAGTAGCGTCGTAGTAGCGTCGTAGTAGTGTAGTAGTAGTGTAGTAGTAGCGTCGTAGTAGTGTAGTAGTAGTGTAGTAGTAGCGTCGTAGTAGTGTAGTAGTAGTGTAGTAGTAGCGTCGTAGTAGTGTAGTAGTAGTGTAGTAATAGCGTCGTAGTAGCGTAGTAGTAGTGTAGTAGTAGCGTCGTAGTAGCGTCGTAGTAGTGTAGTAGTAGTGTAGTAGTAGTGTAGTAGTAGTGTAGTAGTAGTGTAGTAGTAGCGTCGTAGTAGTGTAGTAGTAGTGTAGTAGTAGCGTCGTAGTAGTGTAGTAGTAGTGTAGTAGTAGTGTAGTAGTAGTGTAGTAGTAGTGTAGTAGTAGTGTAGTATTAGTGTAGTAGTAGTGTAGTAGTAGTGTAGTAGTAGTGTAGTATTAGTGTAGTAATAGTAGCGTCGTAGTAGTGTAGTAGTAGTGTAGTAGTAGTGTAGTAGTAGTGTAGTAGTAGTGTAGTAGTAGTGTAGTAGTAGTGTAGTAGTAGTGTAGTAGTAGTGTAGTAGTAGTGTAGTAGTAGTGTAGTAGTAGTAGCGTCGTAGTAGTGTAGTAGTAGTAGCGTCGTAGTAGTGTAGTAGTAGTGTAGTAGTAGTAAAGTAATTGTAGTGTAGTAGTAGTAAAGTAGTAGTATAGTAATAGTGCAGTAGTGTAGTAGTAGTATAGTAATAGTGTAGTAGTGTAGTAGTAGTAGTAGTATAGTAATAGTGTAGTAGTAGTAGTAGTGTAGTAGTAGTGTAGTAGTAGTATAGTAGTAGTATAGTAATAGCACTGTAGTGTAGTAGTAGAGTCGTAGTAGTGTAGTAGTAGTATAGTAATAGTGTAGTAGTAGTATTGTTATAATAGTGTAGTAGTTGTGTAATTGTTGTGTAGTAGTAGTGTAGTAGAAAGTAGGCTGGCATTGATGACGAAAAAATAGTAAATAGACAGAGAACTGGGATATAATGATTACAACAAAGAATAAGAGCAATAGACATACACAGAGACGATTAAGTAGACAGACTGACAATTATATAGAGCAGTAGGCACAGGTACACAGACAAGCCGACGGATAGACATACATAGAGACTAACAGACAGACAACATACAGATAGACAACAGACAGATTGACGGACGGACAGACGGACGGTCTGAGGGACAGACATACAGAGATACAAATAGTTAGACAGACAGACAAACATATAGATAGATAGATAGATAGATAGATAGATAGATAGATAGATAGATAGATAGATAGATAGATAGATAGATAGATAGATAGATAGATAGATAGATAGATAGATAGATAGATAGATAGATAGATAGATAGATAGATAGATAGATAGATAGATAGATAGATAGATAGATAGATAGATAGATAGATAGATAGATAGATAGATAGATAGATAGATAGATAGATAGATAGATATTGATATACTCATTAGATGTTTTATTATTGTAACACACACAGACACAAATACATCTTCACACAGACTGACTAATGAAGACACATGGGCAACTCAGTGGACCCCACCCATCCTATGCGGGGAGCCAGTAACAAGTTGAGGGCTCGAATTTCTCCAACTTAATTCTGATCTGACGTGTGTCAAACGTTGTCTTCCCCTAGTGGCCGGATGTGCCGCTGGATGTGCCGCGTGTTTTCATAGTAACCAAAACTAGAGCGGATTTAAGTCCGCCATATTTGGCTGGCCAGTCACGCCGGACTCTCATATAGTACCATAAATCACCACTGTGGTGGGCCAGTTTGGCTTTTGTGCCGACACATGACTGGACACACCATTTGAATAATCTGGATTTATTCAGAGTTATCCTAAGCTGTTTTATTTATTTTTTAAAATCGTATTTTGCTGTGGCAGTCTACAGCGACGAATGTCTAGGAAACTTCAAGGGTTACCAAATTTTGTTTCATCATTGCAGAAGATAATGTGGCACAACGACAGTAAGAAAAAATGTGCAGGTGACGACAGAGAGAAGAAAGATAGAACGAAGGAAAGTAAGAAAGACAGAAAGAAGAAAGTAATAAACAGAAATAGAAGGAAAGAAAGAAAAAAAGAACGAAAGAAAGAATAGCAAATTAAATAAAGACAAAATGAAAGCATGAAAGAGAGAGAGAAAGACAGAAAACCGGAAGAAAGAGAGAGAGAACAAGACAGAAAACCGGAAGAAAGAGAGAGAGAGAGAGAAAGACAGAAAACCGGAAGAAAGAGAGAGAGAACAAGACAGAAAACCGGAAGAAAGAGAGACAGAGAGAGAAAAAAAAAGATAAAAGGATGAAACAAAGAAATAGTGAGAGGAAAAAAAAACTGTTATGGAGGTTTGTTATTTAAACATTGAAACATTATTGAAACATTATTGAAACATTATTGAAACTTTATTGAAACATTATTGAAACATTATTGAAACATTATTGAAACATTATTGAAACATTTACTGCTTAATTGTCATTGTCTCTTAACATCCACCAGATAATGTCTATGACTCAAACACATCCCCCCTCCCCCTTTTTTTTTACATGAATGTCATTTCAATGTCAAGCCAACTTTGCTGTGATGTGACTTAACTCTGGCTGACACGCCACATTTCTAGCCTCACAGCACAGGCCCATCAGTGTACATTGCCATATGTTTTATTTCATTGGTCTGTACGTTCACTATATGAAACGCCAGGTTGCTTGTTGAAAGCATAGCTACTTCCTGATAGTTCACTATATGAAACGCCACGTTCCTTGTTGAAAGCATAGCTACTTCCTGATAGTTCACTATATGAAACGCCACGTTCCTTGTTGAAAGCATAGCTACTTCCTGATAGTTCACTATATGAAACACCACGTTCCTTGTTGAAAGCATAGCTACTTCCTGATAGTTCACTATATGAAACACCACGTTCCTTGTTGAAAGCATAGCTACTTCCTGATAGTTCAATATATGAAACGGCAGGTTCCTTGTTGAAAGCATAGCTACTTATTTTTTATGTGATTATTGTTGTGAGTTTCATGTTTCTTTTTAGGTCACTTTTTTTACTGACATTCAATAAATGTTTCTAGTGCCTTTGACATCAGCAGTTTTTTTGCAAGTTATTATTTGTTATACAATTGATCCATTTGTATGACAAGACAACATGACAACAGACAAGAAAATCACTGGAGGCTGTAGCAATGTGGTTTTACAGAAAAATATTGAGGATACCATGGACTGCTAAAAAGAGTAATAGAAACATTCCGAAAGAGGACAAGGCAAAAAGAGAGCTAATTTCCAATGTTAGGAAGAAACAATCATCATTTTTTAGCCATGCAATGAGAAGGGAACAACTGGAATATATTGTAACAACTGGGAAAATTGAGGGACGAAGAGATAGAGGGAAGCAAAGAGAAAAGATACCAGTCTGTTTGAGAGAATGGCTTGGTAGAAGGTCAACAACAGAAATGATAAATAACTGTCGAGATAGAAAGTTGTGGAGAGACATGATCACCTACTCCAGCAGGCACGGTGCTTGGAGATGATAACACGACCAGGATTGAAGAGTTCTGGGTCAGATGTAAAGAAGGTTCAATCCAGCACAGATTGTGAACAGAAAGTGAAGGTAGATTGTAAAATATACTAAGAAAACCTGATGTCAGTATAACAAGACAGACGCTGTCTTGGAACCCACACGAAAACAAAGTGAAAGCTGCGAAGACCAAGGACTGCATTGAGAAAAGAAGCAACGAGAACCATCAAGAACAATGAGCTAGAGTGGAAAGAAGTAGAGAAAATTGTCAATAATAGGAATGAATGAGAGGTCTTGTACATGGCCAACGCTAACAAAAAAAAGTGGGTCAGAATTGATTGATTGATCGATTGATTGATCGATTGATTGATCGATTGATTGATCGATTGATTGATACAGTGATTGAGTAATTGATTAAGTGACTTTAGCGACTAATTACCTAACTTCTACTGAGAGCTATTCGATGTCAATCTTAGTATCGCTGTGGTAACAAGAACAGTGCATCTAAAGTAAATCACATTCCTTCAATACCTATACGGTACAACCGTGCACACCGCGATACGAGAATCGTGAGTCCGTCCACTCAATAGTCGACCATTGATCAAATCAGCTGCTGATACATGATGTCATTTAACCTTTGTTTCAAACCGGCACCGGCCATTGTTTTCAGAACTTGATGAGCTCGCTCGCGTCTCGATTTGGATTGTTGGGCATGGTAATTAATGGAGAAACTGCTATCTAATGTGGCTCCCAAATACTTCGGCTTGTCACGCCGCTCAGTGGTCGGGTCTTTTTGTGAACCACAAGGGAGATCAATTTTCAAAATGATGTTGTTTCATGAGAGCCACATTACTCACAGCTCGTTTATAATTCATTTCCGAGCTGGACTCATGACAGCACTGAAGGATTGACCACTCTTTCTTATGAATTTCATAGAATGTTTCATTTGTTGTGACTTTTATGTCTCATGAATTTCATAAACTATTTCAATAAAAGGGACTGTCATGTTTCATGAATTTCATAGGTTAATTCATTTAAAGCGACATTTATCTCCCATGAATTTCATAGATTATTTCATTTGAAGATACTCTCACGTCTCATGCATCTTATAGATTATTTCATTTGAAGCGACTTATTATTATTTCACTTAACACATTGGAAGGGCGTGGGCGCTGATTCACTGTGTTACAGTTTGCAGTATAACTGTGATTTTGCGCCTTTCGGCCAACACATCCGACTTTAGAATGTTATTTTTACGTACTGGGTTGTCTTTTCTCTTGGATCCCCTGCTCGTTTGTCCAGACTAGACCGGTTAGAATGGTTCTGGTGGCACTGAGAAGAGGAGGAATAGGTTCTAAGGGGTTTTGATTCACTGTTCTTAAAGAAGCCATCAGCTGTGACAGTTTCCAGCTCTGTTGCTGTGAGGTGCCCTTGTGTGTCTATGTGTGTCAATGTCTGTCTATGTGTGTCTATGAGTATCGATCTATGTGTGTCTATATCTGTCTATGAGTTTCTTTGTGTTTATGTCTATGTGTCTATCAGTCTATGTGTCTAAGTCTGTCTATGTCTGTTTATGTATGTCTGTGTCTGTCTACATCTACCTATGTGTGTCTACGTCTATTTAAATCTGTCAATGTATGTCTATATCTGTCTCTGTGTCTATACCTGCCAATGTATATGTGCATCTATGTAGTGTCGCCACAAAGCAACTGTTTATATGATACCATTTTCATTGACAACAAACATGAACTGACATAAACATTGCATGAAACTCTGGTGCTATTGCCGTATAAAGGTAGACAAAACAAACACATTATTGTCTCCTTCTATATGAGCCTAGAGTTGGAGAAGGTAACAACATCGAGAAAAGCACTGGCCCACTAATCTCTAAATGCTACAGTCTAGTTCCATGATCTGGAGGGGAAAATACAAGGTAAAAGAGGCAGAGGCAGACCAAGACTAACATGGACGAGTAACATCAAAAGATGGACAAACCAGCCTATGACAACCTGCACCATCAAAGTAAAAGACAGAGCAGAATGGCGCTTCATGGTAGCCAACCTTCGGTGCGGAGATGGCACTCGCTGATGAGTTCGATGATAGTTAACGTGTCATTCCCTGTCAACATGATTTCTTACTTGATATTTTGTTGTTGTTTTATTTGTTTGAAAAGTAACGAACGTCTAAATATGAGGGGACAAGTTAAATATGTCTAAATTATGTGAGGTCCAGCTAAATCTGACTAATAAATGTCAGGTCCAGCTAAATGTGTCTAAAATATGTCAGGTCCAGCTAAATGTGTCTAAAATATGTGAGGTCCAGCTAAATGTGTCTAAAATATGTGAGGTCCAGCTAAATGTGTCTAAAATATGTCAGGTCCAGCTAAATGTGTCTAAAATATGTGAGGTCCAGCTAAATATGACTAATAAATATCAGGTCCAGCTAAATGTGTCTAAAATATGTCAGGTCCAGCTAAATGTGTCTAAAATATGTCAGGTCCAGCTAAATATGACTAAAATATGTCAGGTCCAGCTAAATGTGTCTAAAATATGTGAGGTCCAGCTAAATGTGACTAAAATATCAGGGGACTAGCTAGATATGTCTAAATATGAGGGGACCAGCTAGATATGTCTACAATATGAAGGGACTAGCTAGATACATCCAAAATATGAGGGGACCAGCTAGATATGTCTAAAATATGAGAGGACTAGCTAGATATGTCTACAATATGAGGGGACCAGCTAGATATATCTAACATATGAGGGAACTAGCTAGATATGTCTACAATATGAGGGGACCAGATAGATATGTCCAAAATATGAGGGGACCAGCTAGATACGTCCAAAATATGAGGGGACCAACTAGATATGCCTACAATATGAGGGGACCAGCTAGATACGTCTACAATATGAGGGGACCAACTAGATATGCCTACAATATGAGGGGACCAGCTAGATACGTCTACAATATGAGGGGACCAACTAGATATGCCTACAATATGAGGGGACCAGCTAGTTATGTCTACAATATGAGGGGACCAGCTAGATACGTCTACAATATGAGGGGACCAGCTAGATATGTCTACAATATGATGGGACCAGCTAGATATGTCTACAATATGATGGGACTATCTAGATATGTCTACAATATGAGGGGACTATCTAGATATGTCTACAATATGAGGGGACTATCTAGATATGTCTACAATATGAGGGGACTATCTAGATATGTCTACAATATGAGGGGACTATCTAGATATGTCTACAATATGATGGGACTATCTAGATATGTCTACAATATGATGGGACTATCTAGATATGTCTACAATATGATGGGACTATCTAGATATGTCTACAATATGAGGGGACCAGCTAAATATCTATAAAACTGTGAAGGGCCACGACGCACATATAAATATGTGACTAGTTATATTTAATGTGCAGGACCAGTGCCTAGAGTGGATGTAATGTGGGGTGTCTAGCGCGGACCGTGTGAATCTACAGGGGAAAGATCGACTCAGTTATTGCTTACTCAGGGGAAATAATTACCGTCAAAAATGACGGGGTCAGACCTCACATTAAAGGTGCGGTCTCTCCCCTATTTTAATGGGATCTCCGTATTGTCACATCCTATTGGCACGTCATATGATTCCAACCCCAGGCTTTATTCTGTACACTCTCCGACTGTACTCTCTTCATATTTATCACCAATCTCATCTCCCGTTTCACACCAGTCATTACGAGTCTGTGTGTTTGTTCATTGATTTGCCAGTTTGTATTGCACACTGCATGGGCTCCTGGTCCCCTGAATGTACATCTCATGTATATCCCTGGTACAGAGGGGAAACCTGCTCTAGATAAGATCTGGAGCTGGCCGTGAGAATCCCGCCTCAGGGTAAAGAGTTCGACATGAAACACAAGAAACCTTCCATTAGAAACTGACACCGGTTTTCTATCAAGAAAAGCAGCTTAGAGACGAAGCTGCACCAGAAGGCGTGGACTCTGGCCACAGTTTTGGTTTGTTCCTGCCTCTAAATTACAGCTCATAAAACAATCGATTTCAACAGTTCTGGTATTGAAGGCTTGGGACCTGTGGTGCTCGTGTGAGGTCCTGGGATAGACAGACACAGCCTCTCAGTTTAGGGTAAAAGTGAAACATTAGTTGTAGCTCTAGAAATGTGACATTGTGTGAAAGTCAACTTATTCTTCTTTATTTTTCTCCCCTTCCTCATTTGCCTTTCAGTGCCAAGGGAAGATATAATTTGCGGTCTTTTCTTCTTCTGTTTGCCTCTGCTGTTATGTTTCCTAGCGTTTCTAATATTCTGTCATTTCATCTTTTTCGTGGCCAGACCTTGGGTCGGTGATAGCTCAACGTTTATTGAAGGCTTGTTGTGTTGTGTTTTGGCCTTTCAGTCTTATCACGTCGCCAGACCATTTTGTCTGTTGTTTCTTTATATATTCTATGGGGAGGAAGGGGGTGGTTATTCCTATCTTTTTTCTCAGTTCTTCATGTCTGGTCTTATCTCTCAGACTGTTTCCTGTCATTCGTCTAACACATTTCATCTCTGTAGAGGTTATTTTTCTTATTGTTCTTGCATCTATGGTCCAGGTCTGCTATTGGTAGCACAATATTGGGATGAAGATTGTATCACAGAGTGCTTGTTTTACCTCTAAAAGTTATTTCCTTGTTGGACAATATTGGTTATAGTTGTCAATGATTTGACAAACTTTGTTGCCTCTTGAGTCTATTTCTGATGTTTGTAAATTGTCGTTTGTCACCAGATTTCCTAGATATTTAAATTCCTCTACTTGTTTTAGTTGTCTGCTGTCGATAGTTATGTTGATGTTCTGTTTTAGTTGTCTGCTGTCGATAGTTATGTTGATGTTCTGTTTTAGTTGTCTGCTGTCGATAGTTATGTTGATGGTCTGTTTTAGTTGTCTGCTGTCGATAGTTATGTTGATGTTCTGTTTTAGTTGTCTGCTGTCGATAGTTATGTTGATGTTCTGTTTTAGTTGTCTGCTGTCGATAGTTATGTTGATGGTCTGTTTTAGTTGTCTGCTGTCGATAGTTATGTTGATGTTCTGTTTTAGTTGTCTGCTGTCGATAGTTATGTTGATGTTCTGTTTTAGTTGTCTGCTGTCGATAGTTATGTTGATGGTCTGTTTTAGTTGTCTGCTGTCGATAGTTATGTTGATGTTCTGTTTTAGTTGTCTGCTGTCGATAGTTATGTTGATGTTCTGTTTTAGTTGTCTGCTGTCGATAGTTATGTTGATGTTCTGTTTTAGTTGTCTGCTGTCGATAGTTATGTTGATGTTCTGTTTTAGTTGTCTGCTGTCGATAGTTATGTTGATGTTCTGTGTCTCTATTGCGACATTCATGACTTCTGCAAGGCAACAGATCTCCCATTTTTCATAAAATTGATATTTCCAGTTTCTTCTTTGTTCTGTAAAAGCAACAATAATTCAGTAAACCTGTCAAGCAAGAAGATAACTGTAATAAATGAATTAATTTATATTTATTCTTGTCTATGTGTGAACAGATTATTGCTCTTACAGTGAAATGATGAAAGAGCTGTTTAAGCTGGGAACCAAAGTAATACAATGAGTGTTAAGTTTCCAACAAAACCAAACTAACTAATGTAACTTGATATGAACAAAACTCAGTGAGAAATATACCATTAAAGATGGGGAAGGCAACATTATCTGAGGGTCAGATCTGAAAACTATGAAGACGCCGAGGGCCAGATCTGAAAACTATGAAGACGCCGAGGGCCAGATCTGAAAACTATGAAGACTCCGAGGGCCAGATCTGAAAACTATGAAGACTCCGAGGGCCAGATCTGAAAACTATGAAAACTCCGAGGGTAGGATCTGAAAACTATGAAGACTCCGAGGGTAGGATCTGAAAACTATGAAGACTCCGAGGGCAGGATCTGAAAACTATGAAGACTCCGAGGGTAGGATCTGAAAACTATGAAGACGCCGAGGGCCAGATCTGAAAACTATGAAGACGCCGAGGGCCAGATCTGAAAACTATGAAGGCGCCCAGGGCCAGATCTGAAAACTATGAAGGCGCCGAGGGCCAGATCTGAAAACTATGAAGGCGCCCAGGGTCAGATCTGAAAACTATGAAGGCGCCCAGGGTCAGATCTGAAAACTATGAAGACGCCGAGGGCCAGATACCATCTCCTAATGAAATCATTATATAAATTACCTGGAGCCAGTGGTGGGGTGTGATAAACACTCCAAGGTATGGTGACAGTTTTACAAGGAAGTAACTCAACACAATACTGACGTTTCGGCCTGTGGCCTTCTTCAGAGTACAAGGACAACGACAACAAACGGTGAAGCACAATTATCTATAACTACATGTTAGATGATCAAGTAGAGGGCGAGGAAAGTGGGATGTTGAAATAAGAAAGGAGAGAGAAATAGATGTGTATGCTACACGAGGAGATGTAGGATTAGCGTCGAGATATATAAACAGAACAAGAGAAAAATGTATCATAAATGTATCATAAATGTATCATAAATGTATCATAAATGTTGTGTTCCTTCCTTGTAAAGGTGTCACCATACCTTTGAGTGTTTATCACACACAACCACTGGCTCCTTGCAACCAGCTTTACCGCAGCATTGCAATTATTTGCCTTTTCCCTATAAATTACCTGTTTTACATTAAAATGTGATTGTAACATAAAAATCTTGTTAGTGATGGAGAGTGGAGGAAAGAAAAGAGAGTGGGATGAAAGGGAGAGGGGTGAGACAGAAAAGGCAGCTGGTGAAGTGAACAATAAATTGGCTGACAGGACTCTAACTTGGGAGTCCAGGTTTGAATGAGGCCCTGACTTGGAGATATTGTTTTGTTTTCGTGTATGCTTTCCTCATGTTAACGTATACCGTTCTCTTTATTCACTGAGTGCCGTCAGCGCATCAAAGGTTGGTTACAATGGAGCGCCATTCCGCTCTGTCTCTTTGTTTTTATAGTGCAGGCTGTCATAGGCTGACTTGCCCATCTTTTGATGTTACCTATCCACGTTAGTCTTGGTCTGCCTCTTTTATCCTGTATTTTCCCGTCCAAGATTACTGTTATTAGGCTGTTGTATTTTTTAACATGCCTCAAAATTCTCATTTGTTTTGTTTGAATGGTGTTTAGTAGTTCTCTTTTCATTTTTAGTTGTTTAAGACTTCATTGTTTTTTTTTCTTTTCATCCAATCCAATTTTTCCTTTTCTTCTATAACTCCACATTTCAAAGGTTTCAACGCTTTGTTCAGTTTTCTTGTCAAATGTCCATGTTTCTGCACCATACAGGAATGTTGAGAAGATATAACATTTTGCTGTTGTTAGTATTAGCCCTGGTGTTATTTGTTTTGATGTTAGTATAATTTTCAGGGCATTAAATTACTTTTTACCATTCCTATTCTTTTGTTTATTTCAGTTGTACATTTTCCATCACTGGTTATAGTATGTCCAAGGTAGTTGTAGTTCTGAACTGTCTCCAGGTCTATTCCTTCAATTTTGATATCCACGTGTATTTTTTTAGCATTTTTTTTTATTATCGTAAATTTTGTCTTTTTGATATTCATATCTAGTACATATTTTTTGCTTGTCATGTTTATTACATTAAGTAATTGTTGTGGATCTTAGGATTTTCTGCTAGTAGAACAGTATCATCAGCATATCTCAGGTTATTGATTATCTTTCCATTAATGTTTAGACATGGCATTTTTGTGATATTTTAAAATAATTTTTTAGAATAGAATTATAACTTTTGATTTGTAATGAATGTGTTGATGTTGTTTCTACACGGTTGGCACCAAGCTGTCCTAGACCTTCGCAATAGATGACTGGATAGGTCCCAGTTTTGGGGGCTGCCTTTAGGGCATGAGGAAGGGGGTCATGTTTTTTTGCTTTTAGGACTGTGTCTTGTCGTGCGTCGAGCAAGGCTGCCTTTATTATTCCTTTATAATCGTGCGTCGAGCAAGGCTGCCTTTATTATTCCTTTATAATCGTGCGTCGAGCAAGGCTGCCTTTATTATTCCTTTATAATCGTGCGTCGAGCAAGGCTGGCTTTATTATTCCTTTATAATCGTGCGTCGAGCAAGGCTGGCTTTATTATTCCTTTATAATCGTGCGTCGAGCAAGGCTGGCTTTATTATTCCTTTATAATCGTGCGTCGAGCAAGGCTGCCTTTATTATTCCTTTATAATCGTGCGTCGAGCAAGGCTGGCTTTATTATTCCTTTATAATCGTGCGTCGAGCAAGGCTGCCTTTATTATTCCTTTATAATCGTGCGTCGTGGAAGACGGAATTATGTGTCGTTATGTGTCGCGAAGGCAGATTCATGTGTCATGAAGGCAGATTCATGTGTCGTTAATTGTCGCTATATGTCGTGAAGGCTAATTCCCGTGACATGGAAGACCAATGTTTAAACCTTGTTGGAAAAAAAGAAACATATGTGATGGTTTATTTCAGAGTCACTGACTTAGTTCTTCATAAGTCACTGACTTAGTTCTTCATAAGTCACTGACTTAGTTCTTCATAAACAGACAGACCACAATGGCTGAGATCTGGCCATACTAAACAGAGCTGAAAGAGACGTGGCTGAGAAATGCTGACATCATCGGTTACCCGGAAACATAACGCACCTAGCGAGAAAGGTAAGGGGTGGGGCGTCCAGGTGAACGGTTGGGAGATCATGAAAGGTCGTGACCCTACACCCAAATAAAAAGACCCCTAGGCATAAAAAGGGTCGTTTCTATAACTAATTGTAGAGTGGGGTAAAGAGGCGCCCTGGGAGGGTTGGATGATACTGTACATGGGAGCTACGGATACGACGAACGATCGACGTTTATCAGGTACGTGTGGCTAAGGAGAGCTACATGAAGGATGTCGAGCAGGCTGTGTGTTGGGTCACCAAGATAGGCAGTCAGTGAAGGAGCACGGTAGGGGATTGGTACTTCCTAGGCGGCATCATCATCATCATCATCATCATCATCATCGTCATCATCATCATCACTGTCATTATCATCATCATCATCATCATCATCATCATCATCATCATCATCATCATCATCATCATCATCATCATCATCATCATCATCATCATCATCATCATCATCATATCACCACCATCATCAACATCATTATCACCACCATCATCAACATCATCAACATCATCATAATCATCATCATTATCACCACAATCATCACCATCATTATCACCACCATCATCAACATCATCACCATCATCATCATCATCATTATCACCACCATCATCAACATCGTCATCATCATCATCACCATCATTATCATCATCATCATCATTATCACCACCATCATCAACATCATCACCATCATCACCATCATCATCATTATCACCACCATCATCAACATCATTATCACCACCATCATCAACATCATCACCATCATCATCATCATTATCACCACCATCATTATCATCATCACCATCATTATCATCATCACCATCATCACCATCATCATCATCATCATTATCACCACCATCATCAACATCATCACCATCATTATCATCATCACCATCATCACCATCATCATCATCATCATCATTATCACCACCATCATCAACATCATCACCATCATCATCATCATCATCATCACCATCACCACCATCATCATCATCACCACCATCACCATCATCACCATCATCACCATCATTATCATTATCAACATCATCACCATCATCATCACCATCATCTCAATCATCACCATCATTACCATCATCACCATCATCACCATCATCATCATCATCAACATCATCACCATCACCACCATCATTACCATCATCACCATCATGATGATTATCATCATCATCATCATTATCATCATTATCACCACCATCATCATCATTATCATCATCATCATCACCACCACCATCATCAACATCGTCATCATCATCATCATTATCATCATCATGCTTTCTAGGGACTGTGTGGAGCGTCACACGGCCAACATTAGAGAAGGCCTGCTGGTGCAACCATACAAGCATGACGTGTTCAACGTTACAAATAGTGGTGGTTGTGGGCGGACTGTGTCAACCATTTATACTTAATACAGGTAAACCTTGACCTGTGACGTCATGCCAGTAGGCCTTCTCTAACATTGGCTGCGGGGAATCAAGGTGAAGGTCTTTGCACGGAGATGTCGTTCTGATTTGTTGTGTACACCTGTTACATGAAGCTTTAATCATACCATTTTATTCTATATATTTTTTTTTTCATTTCTCCTCCCTGTTAGCTTCACTGTATCTCCGCATTTTGATGCATTAATGCATTTATGTGCATTTCTTTGTCTTGACGCTGTCGACAAGAAAAGTTAGATTTAGATTGAAGGCTAAATGTGTCAAATGACTTGCCAGAAACTGACATTGAGTTTTTGCTTGGATTTAGATGTAACTGCTTGCGTGCAGTAGTTGGAAACAAATAACTGGAAGAAATGAACGCAGGATCAATCGACAGTTAATGATGAAGACTACATTCTGAAGCCCACACAAGAGAGAATTGGAGAAAGTGGGAGCGAGGTCGTTAGAGAAAACCAACACGGCATTAAAAAACAGAACGGTTTTGGTTTTGTTTGATAACGAAGCGGCTAAACCTTGAATCTGGGCAAAGCTGATGTAATAGGATCTTGTCTAGTGGCCTGATCGTCCTTGCTCGGCCCTGTCAAGTGCTGCTCGTTGAACAGTTTGATACAGCAGCATCGTCCAGCAGCAGTTAATGACCCTGTTGTTCCCTGCTCATCGCTCAATCCGTGCCCTCAAACATCCTCCGTTTGTGGAATGAATGCAGTTCCAGCCTTGCGGCCATGACCTTTAGATACTCCAGGATATTACTCACTCATGGGCCGTAATCTGCAGACAAAACAAGGGGAAACAATTAAAGACGATTTGTTAAGACCCCGTTGAAGACTCAGTGAAATGGTCTCAATTATTGACTGTAATTATTATTTATATATTTGAGGTGGCATTGCAGTTCTGGAGCCGTGTTAAGCTGTAGTGAAATGAACAAATAGACGGATTTAAACACATAAATAGTGATACGATAGTAGATACAGATACATTATTGGCAAATTCTGGAGAAAATAATAAGTAACACTAACTAAAGGAAATACAAATTGGATTCAAGAAAACAAGTATATACAGAAGTTGTACAGTTAAAAACAGATATCACACACGAAGATAACAGTATGACAGAGCTCATTAAGCTGATAACGTAGCCACTAACTGCAACACATGTAGTTCTCTTAAGACAACTAAAAATGAAAAGAGAACTACTAAACACAATTCAAAGAAGACAAATGCGATTGTTGGGCCATGTTAAAAGACACAGCAGCTTAGTAAAAGTAATCTTACAGGGTAAAAGAGGAAGAGGCAGACCAAGACTAACATGGACGAGTAACATAAAAGATGGACAAATGAGTCTATGATAACCAGCACCATCATAGTAATAGACAGGGCAAAATAGCGCTCCATGGTTGCCTCCTTTCGTTGACGAGATGGCACTCGATGATGATGAACTACAACAGAAGACACGTCTAAACATAATCTTAACGCTATATAAATATTACAACATGAACATTAACATAGACAAGACAGAAGACATGAACATTAGCATAGACAAGACAGAAGCCATGAACATTAGCGTAGACAAGACAGAAGACATGAACATTAACATAGACAAGACAGAAGACATGAACATTAGCATAGACAAGACAGAAGCCATGAACATTAACATAGACAAGACAGAAGCCATGAACATTAGCGTAGACAAGACATAAGACATGACCATTAGCGTAGACAAGACAGAAGACATGAACATTAGCATAGACAAGACAGAAGACATGAACATTAACATAGACAAGACAGAAGACATGAACATTTGCATAGACAAGACAGAAGACATGAACATTAGCATAGACAAGACAGAAGACATGAACATAAGCATAGACAAGACAGAAGACATGAACATTAGCGTAGACAAGACAGAAGACATGAACATTAGCGTAGACAAGACAGAAGACATGAACATTAGCATAGACAAGACAGAAGACATGAGCATTAGCGTAGACAAGACAGAAGACATGAACATTAGCATAGACAAGACAGAAGACATGAACATTAGCATAGACAAGACAGAAGACATGAACATTAGCGTAGACAAGACAGAAGACATGAACATTGGCGTAGACAAGACAGAAGACATGAACATTAGCATAGACAAGACAGAAGACATGAACATTAACATAGACAAGACAGAAGACATGAACATTAACATAGACAAGACAGAAGACATGAACATTAGCATAGACAAGAAAAAAGACATGAACATTAGCATAGACAAGACAGAAGACATGAACATTAACATAGACAAGACAGAAGACATGAATATTAGCATAGACAAGACAGAAGACATGAACATTAGCATAGACAAGACAGAAGACATGAACATTAGCATAGACAAGACAGAAGACATGAACATTAGCATAGACAAGACAGAAGACATGAACATTAGCATAGACAAGACAGAAGACATGAACATTAGCATAGACAAGACAGAAGACATGAACATTAGCATAGACAAGACAGAAGACATGAACATTAGCATAGACAAGAAAGAAGACATGAACATTAGCATAGACAAGACAGAAGACATGAACATTAGCATAGACAAGACAGAAGACATGAACATTAGCGTAGACAAGACAGAAGACATGAACATTAGCGTAGACAAGACAGAAGACATGAACATTAGCGTAGAAAAGACAGAAGACATGAACATTAGCGTAGACAAGACAGAAGACATGAACATTAGCATAGACAAGACAGAAGACATGAACATTAGCATAGACAAGACAGAAGCCATGAACATTAGCGTAGAAAAGACAGAAGACATGAACATTAACATAGACAAGACAGAAGACATGAACATTAGCGTAGACAAGACAGAAGACATGAACATTAGCATAGACAAGACAGAAGACATGAACATTAGCATAGACAAGACAGAAGACATGAACATTAGCATAGACAAGACAGAAGACATGAACATTAGCATAGACAAGAAAGAAGACATGAACATTAGCATAGACAAGACAGAAGACATGAACATTAGCATAGACAAGAAAGAAGACATGAACATTAGCATAGACAAGACAGAAGACATGAACATTAGCGTAGACAAGACAGAAGACATGAACATTAGCATAGACAAGACAGAAGACATGAACATTAGCGTAGACAAGACAGAAGACATGAACATTAGCGTAGACAAGACAGAAGACATGAACATTAGCATAGACAAGACAGAAGACATGAACATTAGCGTAGACAAGACAGAAGACATGAACATTAGCATAGACAAGACAGAAGCCATGAACATTAGCGTAGAAAAGACAGAAGACATGAACATTAACATAGACAAGACAGAAGACATGAACATTAGCATAGACAAGACAGAAGACATGAACATTAGCATAGACAAGACAGAAGACATGAACATTAGCGTAGACAAGACAGAAGACATGAACATTAACATAGACAAGACAGAAGACATGAACATTAGCATAGACAAGACAGAAGACATGAACATTAGCGTAGACAAGACAGAAGACATGAACATTAGCATAGACAAGACAGAAGACATGAACATTAGCATAGACAAGACAGAAGACATGAACATTAACATAGACAAGACAGAAGACATGAACATTAGCATAGACAAGACAGAAGACATGAACATTAACATAGACAAGACAGAAGACATGAACATTAGCATAGACAAGACAGAAGACATGAACATTAGCATAGACAAGACAGAAGACATGAACATTAACATAGACAAGACAGAAGACATGAACATTAACATAGACAAGACAGAAGACATGAGTGAAAGAAGGAAAAGGAGAGTAGTATATTTGTTTGTTACCTCCCTGCACCACATTATCCCATCTGTGCTATCTGCCGTTGTCATATCACAACGGATAGAGGAAAACTGTTCTCTAATGGTAGTCAACAGAGGCACTACATAGTGATTGAATAAGATCTACTCTACTTGTGCTCAAAAATGAAACATTTCATTTGTTCCGAAACAGAACATTCATAGAACAGCACTGTAGAGGTATCTCAGATTGTAACTCACCGCTGTAGTCGAGAGTTGTGGAGGACACAAATGATACATATCAATACCAGACTATTAGTGTCTGGAAGAGTGGCTTAACATAAGTCTGTCTCTCAACATAAGTCTGTCTCTCAACATAAGTATGTCTCTCAACATAAGTATGTCTCTCAACATAAGTCTGTCTCTCAACGTAAGTCTGTCTCTCAGCATAAGTCTGTCTCTCAACATAAGTCTGTCTCTCAGCATAAGTCTGTCTCTCAACATAAGTCTGTCTCTCAACATAAGTCAGTCTCTCAACATAAGTGTGTCTCTCAACGTAATTCTGTCTCTCAACATAAGTCAGTCTCTCAACATAAGTCTGTCTCTCAACATAAGTCTGTCTCTCAACATAAGTATGTCTCTCAACATAAGGCTATCTCTCAACATAAGTCTATCTCTCAACGTAAGTCTGTCTCTCAACATAAGTTGCATGACACCCTCAACAGTTCACACACTCGCAATGTGGATCATCAAATATCTTTAACACCCAACATCTTACACACCCAATATCTTACACTTCCAACATTTTACACACCCAACATCTTACACACCCAACATCTTACACACCCAACATCTTATATATCCAAGATCTGAAACATCCAACATCTTACACAGTCAACATCTTACACACTCAACATCTTACACACCCAACATCTTACACATCCAACATCTTACACACCCAACATCTTACACACCCAACATCTTACACATCCAACATCTTACACACCCAACATCTTACACATCCAAGATCTGAAACATCCAACATCTTACACAGCCAATATCTTACACATCCAAGATCTGAAACATCCAACATCTTACACATCCAACAACTTACACATCCAACACCTTACACAACCAACATCTTACACAACGTACAATCTTTGTGCTGGATGTAGGCAGAAGCTCTTTACCATTTTCTTGGGGAATCTCAACTAAAATGGGCTCTTTTTCAAGTTTTTGTGGATTTGAGGATAAGCAATGAGATCGAAGCATGAAATCTCGACCAGCTTTGTGTTTGAGCTAATAATCCTCTGTAGCGAAATGAGGATGAGACAAGTGAAAGTTGACACAACTTCCTTCTGATGCTAGAACCTTCTAGAGTTAAAGTGTTTCCTGCCTCCAATGTCAACAACTGTTCCCGGTGTTCCCCCTGGCCTCAAATCCCTGGGAATACAGTTTTAAGTTGCGATTGCAAAATGGACAGGCCAGGCTGAAAATGGGAAAATCAAGCTCTTATTTGAATGTCAAGGATCAAATGATGGCTGGTCTCATGAGCTTACTTCTTTTAAACGTTACAGCTTAAGGCATTGCTGGAGGTTAACAGCAACAACAAAAATCTGAGAGAGCTTATCACATTGCTGCCCACTGCCTTAGTCGATCATTATTCATCATCATCATTGAGTGCCGTCTCCGCAACGAAGGTTGGCTACCATGGAGCGCCATTTTGCTCTATCTCTTGCTTTGATGGTGCAGGTTGTCATCGGTTGATTTGTCCATCTTTTGATGTTACTCGTCCATGTTAATCTTGGTCTGCCTCTGCCTCTTTTACCTTGTATTTTCCCCTCCAGGATCACTTTCAGTAGGCTGTTGTGTCTTTTAACATGGCCTAAGAATCGCATTTGTCTTGTTCTAATTGTGTTCAGAAGTTCTCTTTTCATTTTTAGTTGTTTTAAGACTTTGTCATTTGTTTTCTTTTCCTTCCATCCAATTCTACCTATTCTTCTATATATCCACATTTCAAAGGCTTCAATTCTCTGTTCTGTTTTCTTGTCTAATGTCCATGTTTCAGCACCATATAGGAATATTGAGAAGATGTAACATTTTGCTATTCTTAGTTTTAGCTCTGGTGTTATTTGTTTTGATGTTAGTATGTCCTTCATGACATTAAAATTACTTTTTGCCATTCCTATTCTTTTGTTTATTTCAGATGTACATTTTCCATCACTGGTTATATACGATCATTATTACTGGCAGCTTATTTGTCACTTTTCTATCTGGCACTAACAAAAGATATGATTTTTAAATATTTTTTGGTTTGGTCTTAACAGCAGAGAGCTGAATGTAGTGTCAATCGAAATAATAATCTCTGAGGTGAAATCAATAGTGAAGGATGCAAATTTGATTTCATAAAAAAATGTTTTAAAAAATCAAGTATATCACGTATGTTCAAACTGTAGTAGTATTCTTTTTTCTTCCTCTTTTTCTCCTTTTTTTTTCTAAAGCTACTACTGCATCAGTAGCTATTGTTGCTACTACACCTATAATACTGCGACTACTACTACCACTACCACTATTACTACTTTTTTTTACTACTACTACCACAATCACTACCTCTATCACTATCCCTACTACTACAACCAGTACCATTATTACTACTACCACTACTACTACCACTACTACTACTACCAATACCACTACAACTACTTTTATTACCACTACTACCAGAACTATTACTACTACTACTACCATTACCACTACTACTTTTACTACTATTAATACTACCACTACTACTACCATTACAAGTAATACTACCACTATTACTACCATTACTACTGCTACTATTATTACTACTACTACTATCACAGCCACTACCACAATTAACATTACTACTACTATTGCTACAATTTAATTTTCAGTCATTCCTCTTAAACTATTTCTTATTTCATTTTTCTCTTATTCTACATCATCATCATCATCATCATCATTATCATCTTCGTCGCTTGGCTCCCTTTTATCCCCTATCAAGCATCGATGGAAGAATGGATTCCTGACTTTCCCTTCTACAGCAGCCTGAACCAACCTTACGATTATTTTATTTCCAAAAGTGTTACTCCATCTTTTTCTAAACCACTTAGGCCCAATGTCCCTTCTTGCCCTCCCCCTGTTTGTACATGTCTCCCATTGGACACGGAATTAAGGTACGTTCTCTCTACATGTGGAGAGAGGTGGCCGAATCGATGACATGCCAGGGTCCATCCACGATAACGTGGGCTCGAATCCCGGTGGAGTCAAAATCTTTTTTCTGTCGAGAATGAAATAATAACTCAGACCCGAATACCTCGCAGCGACTGCACTGGACATGCGGCCTTTATTCCCGGTCATGTAAGTCGCCCCCCCCCCCCCCACCAAGCAGAGTGACTATGTTCCTGCTCTATGTTTCACGTCACTGTCTCCTCTGTTGATACTCTCCAATAAAACGATCTAGCTATAACAGAGGCTGTCACGTACTAAGCGGAGATAACTGCGCTTGTCACACTTCATTGGACATGTCTGGTATATTCTAAACATTCTCAAACAGGATTCTATTTCATCATCAGCTGTAAACATTCTTTACAAATGTGACTTCTGCATGGACCAAACTTATCATTTTCCTTCTATCATCATTATCATCATCATTTTCATCTTTTATCATCAGCATCAACATGTGCCATACCGGTTGGCGTAGGCGATCATGTCCTTCCACAATCTTCTATCTATCGTACATCGAATAATTTATGTTTTTGACTGTTTTCCCTGCTATGACACCAAGCCATCCAATAACCTCTCTCTTTGTCATCAGTGATCTCGCTTTTCCGCTATTTTACCTGTTATGATCAAGTATTGTAACTTCCCTCCTTTCACGATGTTACTTCAACATTTATGCCTTGATTCCAAATTTATTGTTTCTTTTCTCATTTATGTCATAATTTCAAATGTTTCTTTTCTCATTTATGTCATAATTTCAAATGTTTCTTTTTTCGTCGACTTTAAAATGAACCCCTTCCCCTCCCCCAATCTCTTCTTTGCTTTAATTAAATTGACAAATAGAATTGTTTTTGTTGACTTGTATCTTAATGACTACTTAATGACGACTTAATGACGACTTAATGACGACTAAGTGAAATCCACATTTCTCGGACTTTTCATTTCTATTTCACAACTTCTCCATAATTTCTTAACTGGCAATGTAACTGATGCTTGACGCATATGTGAATGCAACTAATGTATGACGCATATTTGAATGTAACTAATGCTTGACGCGCATGTGAATGCAAATAATGCTTGACGCGTATGTGAATGCAACTAATGTACGACGCATATTTGAATGCAACTAATGTATGACGCGTATGTGAATGCAACTAATGTATGACGCGTACGTGAATGCAACTAATGTATGACCTATACGTGAATGCAACTAATGTTTGACCTATACGTGAATGCAACTAATGTATGACGCGTATGTGAATACAACTAATGTTTGACCTATACATGAATGCAACTAATGGATGACGCGTATGTGAATACAACTAATGTTTGACCTATACATGAATGCAACTAATGTATGACGCGTATGTGAATACAACTAATGTTTGACCTATACATGAATACAACTAATGTATGACTCGTATGTGAATACAACTAATGTTTGACCTATACATGAATACAACTAATGTATGACGCGTATGTGAATACAACTAATGTTTGACCTATACATGAATACAACTAATGTTTGACCTATACATGAATACAACTAATGTTTGACCTATACATGAATACAACTAATGTATGACGCGTATGTGAATACAACTAATGTTTGACCTATACATGAATACAACTAATGTTTGACCTATACATGAATGCAACTAATATTTGACCTATACATGAATACAACTAATGTTTTACCTATACATGAATACAACTAATGTTTGACCTATACATGAATACAACTAATGTATGACGCGTATGTGAATACAACTAATATTTGACCTATACATGAATACAACTAATGTATGACGCGTATGTGAATACAACTAATGTTTGACCTATACATGAATACAACTAATGTTTGACCTATACATGAATACAATTAATGTTTGACCTATACATGTATGCAACTAATGTTTGACCTATACATGAATGCAACTAATATTTGACCTATACATGAATACAACTAATGTTTGACCTATACATGAATACAACTAATATTTGACCTATACATGAATACAACTAATGTTTGACCTATATATGAATACAACTAATGTTTGACCTATACATGAATACAACTAATGTATGACGCGTATGTGAATACAACTAATGTTTGACCTATACATGAATGCAACTAATGTTTGACCTATACATGAATACAACTAATGTTTGACCTATACATGAATACAACTAATGTTTGACCTATACATGAATGCAACTAATGTTTGACCTATACATGAATACAACTAATGTTTGACATATACATGAATACAACTAATGTTTGACCTATACATGAATACAACTAATGTTTGACCTATACATGATTACAACTAATGTTTGACCTATACATGAATACAACTAATATGTGAAGTGTTTATAAGTCGACAACAAAATTTTGTCGACAATTTTGTTCTTTCAGCAAAATCAAACAAGACATTGCTCTCGCTCTCTTCCTCAAACTATTTGAGACAAAATGCATTTACATTTTACACAATTTACAACATCTTTACTACTCACAGTTTATTACTTTAATTTACAACAGCTTTACTACTCACACTTCATTACTTTAAATTTACAACATCTTTACTACTCACACTTTATTACTTTAATTTACTACAGTTTAACTACTCACACTTTATTACTTTAATTTACAACAGTTTAACTACTCACACTTTATTACTTTAATTTACAACAGTTTTACTACTCATACTTTATTACTTTAATTTACAACAGCTTTACTACTCATACTTTATTACTTTAATTTACAACAGTTTTACTACTCACACTTTATTACTTTAATTTACAACAGCTTTACTACTCACACTTTATTACTTTAATTTACAACAGCTTTACTACTCACACTTTATTATTTTAATTTACAAACAGCTTTACTACTCACACTCTCTTGCTTTAATTAGTACTCTCTGATTTGTAATTGTATATTTTTGTACAAGACCCCACCCAACCTTCCACACTTATAAAGTAACTTTGTTGTCGTGTTATCACACAATGTAATCCGGAAGTCAGCACATTTACTCAATATTCCGTTGTTATTATTTATTTACTTGATAACCCTTTCTATGAGCTTCCTTGATATAGACAGAACCCTCATAAGAGTGTTGTTCTATCCACACTCATTAATAATTATCCGGAACTTTGTTCAGTAGAACAAACACTGGAATTTCATTATAAAAAACGAGAGGCCGTAGAGCGCATGCTACGGTCGTCTACCAGGGAATCATTTCATAGGTCATCCCTGGCGGATGAGGAAACCTGTTACCGGATGTTGTGTAAAGGTTCAGATTTTGAATCAATCACATCTTCGTTATACTGCTCCCTTTGCCACAGTGATAACAAACAGACATAACCAAGTGTTCCAATCTAAACTTCACTGACCTCACGTGACGAATCCCAGTGCTGCCATTTTTTGTTTATTTCAGTTATTCTTAAAGTTGGGTGAGAGAGAGAGTCTTCTTCCTCTTTTTTCCTTATTCTTGTTTTCTTCATCTACATTTTCTTCCTCTTTTCTTCATCTTCCTCCTCTTCTCCTTCTTCTTCCTCTTCCTCTTCTTCTTCTTCTTCACACCTTATTCTTCTGCCTTTTGTCTGGCGACTACTTTTGATCGTTCTCAGTTTAAAGGACATTAAGTATGTGTAGATACATTATTTTTTTATTTACAACAAGCTGTGATATTTGCTTATTTCAACCCAATACATCCGAGTTCACCACCGCGTTTTTGAGTACCGGATTGCCTTCCTACTTTGATCCCTACTCGCTTGGCAAGACACTTTGTGTATTTTTAGAGGCACAGCTGGAGGGAGGAGCAGGATATTTATCAGCCATTGTTGCCACTGACCCTGACTCGAAGTAAGAGTCACTTATCACGCACATACAGCGTCGTCGCGTCGTTGTGTCCGACCTCACAGAATACGCTGACGAAAGGAACAGAATTAAGGGAACGAGTCAGTCCCTTAAGACATGTTTCTCAATACAGCAGTTTCCCTATCTGTAGTCTAAACCTAAGAGTCAACTGTTAAGATATTTGGTGGGGGTCACTGAGGCCAGTGCTGTGGAGTTTGTGCGCTGTGCTGAAATCTTCATGTCAACAATCACATATAACTGTTGCAAAAAAAAAAAAAAAAAACCGATCGTTTTAATTTTCAAGTGAAAACGAAATAGACAAAAAGATGTGGGAAAGGGGGGGGGGAGAGAGAGAGAGGGGGGTGGATAAAGCTTTGTTCATTTTCTGTGAAGCAGTCACCGTACTTGGCAGGGGGAGGGGGGTACGTTACGCCCCACCACTTGATACTAACTATACAGCAGCACTGCAATTATTTGTGGAAGGACATGATCGCCTACGCCAACCGGTATGGCACATGTTGATGCTGATGATGAAAGATGATGATGATGACGATGATGATGATGATGATAGAAGGAAAATGATAAGTTGGGTCAATGCAAAAGTTACATTTCTAAAGAATGTTTACATATTTGTCTACTCCCTGGAGTAAATATGGCTTGTCTATGACCAGTGGTCACGTGATTTAGACTTCGGAGTTTTTATTTCACGAGTGATAGAGAAAGTAACTTCCGTACCGAGCCGTGGGTCGAGTATCTCTATATCAGGCTATACAGAGAGCACAGATAGAACAACTGGAACGTGAAACAACAACATGAACACTGAAACAACAACTGCAAAACTGAACAACAACTAGAATACCGAAGAACGACAAGAACATGCAACAACAACAAGAACACGGACAGAACAACTAGAACACTGAACAACAGCAAGAACACTGAATAACAACTAGAAAAGTGAACAACAACAGGAACACTGAAACAACAACAGGAATACTGAACAACAACTAGAATACCGAAGAATAACAAGAACACTGACAGAACAAAAAGAACACTGAAAAATAGCAAGAACACTGAACAACAACTAGAAAACTGAACAACAACAAGAACACTAAAACAACAGCAAGAACATGAAACAACAACAGAAAATACTGAACAACATCAATAACATTAAACAATAACAAGAACACTGAACAACAGCAAAAACAGGATAATTGCAAAAAAAGGAAGAAAGTAAAATTAAACACAGCGTAAAATTAAGAACGTGAAACAATAGCAAAAAAGCAGCAAAAAAAAACCGAACAAAAACAACACCAAAACACGACGACAACATAAAACTACAAGAACACTAAAACAAAAAGAAGAACACTAAAACAAAAAGAACACTAAAACAACAAGAAGAACACTAAAACAACAAGAAGAACACTAAAACAACAAGAAGAACACTATGTAAGTTTAAAAAGAATCACACAGAGCTGCAACAAAAGCTACAGAAACAATTTGTCATCTACATTCTTCTCCTTCTACTTCTTCTTTCCTTCCTCATCTGCCTTTCAGCGTCGAGGGGAGATATAATTTGCGGTCTTTTGCTCTTCTGTTCGCCTCTGTTGCTGTTATGTTTCCTAGTACTTCTAATATTCCATCGACCCATCTTTTTCGTGGTCGACCCTTGGGTCTGGTGTTCTCACAACGTTTGTTGAAGGCTCGTTGTGTTGTGTTCTACATTCATATCAACATATATGCACCTATGGCGAGTTTCAAACTGTCTTAACTTGCTGTTGGCCAGGTTGACACACAAACAATACGAGAACATCCTGGCTGGCATATGCTGGTCATGGACGCTGTTCTGGAGACCGACAGAGCTTGGAGTGCGAGTTGTCCGGCCCGATTTCTGCGCCAGATTTGTCGACGGTGGTTTTCTGTCACGTGCACTTTGACACAGATTAAAACCACGTGGCCAGGGGACAAAAACCCGCCTTAAGTTGCGTGGCAGATGCTGAAGCAGGATGGGGGCCAGATACAGCTGTACAGCTATTAACCCGTTTCTTTTTATCCAGGTGGTCCTGCTGAGTCCATCCATTCCTGGAAGGATTTATTGAACAGACTAGAAGGGCTCAGCTGGGGAAGGGTTCAATATGAAAGGTCAAAATTAAACGAAACTATATTAAAAGAGGCGAGTATGAGATTGTTTATAATGAGACTAGTCTATTTTGAAAGGTAAATAGGAGAAAAGAAACAAAAAACCTAAAACTAGAATTCATTTCATTTAATGGGTGCCGTCTCAGCATCGAAGGTTGGCTACCATGGAGCGCCATTCCGCTCTGTCTCTTGCTTTGATGGTGCATGTTCTCATAGGCTGATAGGTCCATCTTTTGATGTTACTCGTCCATGTTAGTCTTGGACTGCCTCTGCCTCTTTTACCTTGTATTTTTCCTCTCAATATTACTTTTATCAGGCAGTTATGTCTTTTAACATGGCCCTAAAAATCTCACTTGTCTTGTTTGAATTGTGTTTTGTAGTTCTCTTTTCATTTTTAGTTGTCTTAAGACGTCATCGTTTTTTTCTTTTCTTTCAATCCAATTCTTCCTTTTCGTCTATAACTCCACATTTCAAAGACTTAAATATTCTGTTCTGTTTTCTTGTCTAATGTCCATGTTTCTGCACCATATAGGAATGTTAAGAAGATATAACATTTTGTTATTCTTAGTTTTAGCCCTTATGTTATTTGTTTTGATGTTATTATATTTTTCATGGCATTGAAATTACTTTTTGACATTCCTATTCTTTTATTTATTTCAGTTTTCTATTTTCCATCACTGGTTATAGTATGTCCAAGGTAGTTGTAGTTCTGAACTGTCTCAAGGTCTATTCCTTCAGTTTTGATAACCACTTGTGGGTTTTGAGCATTATCTTTGTTTATGATCATAGTTTTAGTCTTTTTGATATTCATATCTAGTCCATATTTTTTGCTTATCGTGTTTATTTCATTAAGTAATTGTTGTAGATCTTTAGGATTTTCTGCTAGTTGTACAGTATCATCAGCATATCTTAGGTTATTGATTATCTTTCCATTAATGTTTGGGCCTGTCATTTCTGTGACGTTTTTAAATAGTTGCTCAGTGTATAGATTGAACAAGCTTGGTGAAGGATGCATCCCTGTCTTACTCCTCTTTTTTTATCAATGGGTGTAGAGTTCTCTTTGTTATATTTTATTATTGCTGTTTGCTCCCAGTATAAATTACATATTAGTCGTATGTCCATGGCATCTAGATGTATCTCTTTTAGGCATTTTATAAGCTGTTTGTGGTATTCTTTATCAAAAGTGTTGGTGAAATCTATGAAGCAGGCATATATTGGTTTCTTTACTTCTGTGTACTTTTCGATTAATGTCCTCTTGCTGAATATGACTTCTTTTGTCCCACTGTTTTTCTATAAATACAAATTGTTGTTCTAATAATTTTATATTGTTTTTTTTTTCTGAATCCTTCCTTGTATAACTTTTAGCAAGATTTTTGTTACGTGACTCATTAGGCATATTGTTCTAAAGTCACTGAATTCAACTGCACCATTCTTTGTAGGCAATGCAATGAAAGTTGATGTTTTTAGTTCATTTGGTATGTATCCTGTGTGGTATATGTCGTTGCATATGTCCCTGATCACTTCAATGACAAAATCTTCTAGTACCTTTATCATCTTTATCTGTATGTTGTGAGGTCCTGAGCTTTACCCTTTTCCATTGTTTGTATTTTTGTTTCCACTTTCCATTTTAAGATTTCATAGCCTGATGTATATTTTATAATTCGTTTCTTTTCCTACTTTCCCCTAGATGCCAGAACAATAAGAAAAATAACCTCTACAGAGATGAAATGTGTTAGACAAATGACAGGAAACAGTCTGAGAGATAAGATCAGAAATGAAGAGCTGAGAAAAAAGCTAGGAATAGCCCCAGCCATAGAATAATTAAAGAAACAACAGATAAAATGGTTTGGCCACGTGACAAGGCAGAAAGAACAAAACACAACACGAGCTTTCAACAAACGTTGTGAGAACACCAGACTTAAGGGTCGACCACGAAAAAGATGGATCGATGTAATATTAGAAGCGCTAGGAAACAACAGCAGCAGAGGCGAACAGAAGAGCAAAAGACCGCAAATTATAACTGCCCTCGACGCTGAAAAGCAAATGAGGAAGGAAAGAAGAAGAAGAAGTTTCTTTTCCTTTTCGTCATAAAATAATTATGTCATATATTCCTGCCTTCTGTTGATTATATATTTTTTTGTCTGTTAGCTTTTTTTCATTTTTTGTTTGCGGTACATCCAGTTTATGTGATCTTCTTATTTTCACTAGTCATTCTCTTTATTTATGTGTGCATGCCTCTAAAATATTTTTTTTCCCCTTAGTTTAGATTTCTAAATATCTTTGACTAAGCCAGTTTTCTTTGGTTTTTGTTTTTTTGCACATTTTGCGTATTTCATTATCTATTGTGTTCTATTAAATAGTGTTCTTTCACTGTCTTTTATTCTTCAATTTTTTTCCAAGATGGCGTCAGTCATCCATTTGTATTTTTTGTTCTTTCCCTTAGTCTTTTCTTCTTAAAACTAAGAATAGCAACATATTTTATATTGTCAACATTCTTATATGGTGCAGAAACATGGACATTAGACATAAAAACAGAACAGACAATTGAAGCATTTGAAATGTGGATTTATAGAAGATTGGGAAGAATTGGATGGAAAGAAAAGAAAACAAATGATGAAGTTTTAAAATAACAATACATATGAATAGAGAACTACAAAGACACAGCAGCCTACTAAAAGTAATCTTGGTAGGGAAAATACAAGGTAAAGGAGACAGAGGCAGACCAAAACTGACATGGACGAGTAACATGAAAAGATGGACAAGTCAGAATATAGCAATCTGCACCATCAAAGCAAGAGACAGAGCAGAATGACGATCAGTGATAGCTAAACTTCGAAGCCGAGATGGCATTCAATGATAATGATGATGATGATGATGATGAAATATCAGAAGTGATTATTTATGTTGAAACCCATATTATTATCATTTTTAAAATGATATGAGAGGATAAGAAGAGACGTTTATTAGAGACAAATATTGTGTGGAAGGCGAATGTAAGAAGTGTCATTCAGAGGACAATATGAAAGATTATAATGTGAACGATGAAAATGTGAACGATGAAAATGTGAAATATGAAAATGTGAAAAATGAAAATGTGAAAGATTAAAATTTGAAAGATGAAAATTAAAAACGACAATATCGTCGGAGATAAAGACGCCTCACAGCAGCAGGGCTGTCAGCTACCCACAGCTGATGGATTGCTCGATGATCCAGAACCCTTCAGACCCTGCTCCACCTCTCCTTGGTGCCTCCAGTAACCTGTCTAGTCTGGTCAAGTGAGCAGGGATCGATGAGGGAAGACAACCCTGTACTAGAAAATGTCGTGCTGAAGTCGGATGTGTTGGACCGGAAGCCTTAAATATCCCACTTTTACTGCAAACTACAACACGACTCAGACACGCCCACTTAACTTCATTTCAACTCTTTCCGTACGTCCCAACGCACTGTGCGTCACTCTCTATTTGATTAGTGTGAACCGTCATCAATAAACATGTTTTTACGTGTCTTGTATCATCTTGGTATTTATGAAATTGGATATCTTTTCCAATTATCTAAAAACTCAGATATAATATGTTATGTGTTAGATAAATAAGAAGTAGATTGAGTCTTAAGACCATGGGAAATGTTCTTTCTGAAATCTCTTTCGGTACAAATCAAAGCTTCCGTAGGGAAGAGTAAGGGCGGATAACGAAGAGGTGTGACCCATCATTCATCGGGTGAACCCAAACGAATGACTATATCAACAGTGTCAAAAAGGATCTTTTATAGAAAGTTCAATAAGGGGAGATTCTTTTGTGGAATACTGGGACAACTCTATGATGTGAGAAAAAAAATTATTTTATAGGATGGAAATAATGTCAGATAAAGTGAGTTGTTACATGAATGAGGGGTGAGTAATGTGAGTAGTAAAATGAATGAGAGGTGAGTAATGTGAGTTGTAACATGAATGAGGGGTGAGTAATGTGAGTTGTAACATAAATGAGGGGTGAGTAATGGTGAGTTGTAACATGAATGCGGGCTGAGTAATGTGAGTTGTAACATGAATGAGGGGTGAATAATGTGAGTTGTAACATGAATGAGGGGTGAGTAATGTGAGTTGTAACATGAATGAGGGGTGAATAATGTGAGTTGTAACATGAATGAGGGGTGAGTAATGGTGAGTTGTAACATGAATGAGGGGTGAGTAATGTGAGTTGTAACATGAATGAGGGGTGAGTAATGTGAGTTGTAACATAAATGAGGGGTGAGTAATGTGAGTTGTAACATGAATGAGTGGCGAGTAATGTGAGTTGTAACATGAATGAGGGGTGAGTAATGTGAGGGGCCAGTAATGTGAATTGTTACATAAATGTGTGGCGAGTAATGTGAGTTTTTACATGAATGAGTGGCGAGTAACGTGAGTTGTTGCATGAATGAGGGGCAAATAAAGAATTGTTATATAAATGAGTGGACGTGTATGTGAGTTTTTACATGAATGAGAGGCAAGTAATGTAAGTTGTTACTTAAATGAGGGGTCAGTAGTGCGAGTTGTTATATACATGGGTTGGGAGTAAAGCGAGTTTTTACATAAAAGAGTGATGAGTAATGTGAGTTTTTACATAAATGAGTGGTGAGTAAAGCAAATAACTGCAGCATAACCGTCAATTGTCTAGACCAATATAACCACCAATTATTTGGACCAAGCTAATCCCTAATTGACCGTTTCAAGTATCTAAAGTATCATTACTGACAGTCCCGTTGCTGCTACTATCATCATCTAGCACCATGAACTGTACATCTTCTCGCTAATCCATTTGAAAATCCTCTCCGAGCTTCCTCTGATCTCACAGATGATAATATTGTGGCGATCGCCAATTGTCCTCTGGGCCTCTTACACTAATGTTTATCCCAGCTGGCAACAGCGAAGACAGCAGAAGACCCCTGCCCATTGGGACCTCATCCTGGTATCTTGTCAAATGAACGAGCTGTCGGGATCTTTAACGTCTGCAACCCCAAGCGATATGGCCCCGCGCGTGAGCAAGAACAACAAGCATTTGCCGGCTGGGTTGGTGAGAGGAACTGGATTAATCTTTTGTCATCTCCGGACACACGTCTGCCAAGTTATCATTACCGCCAAGAGCGGGCTCCTCACACTTCACCAGCCTCTAATCATGAAATCAAGCTGGAGACAGAGCCCTGGGCAACAGGAAGTACCAATTTGGAGTTCGCTTTGCGCATGTCTCACGATTAGAGGAGACACAGTCTTTTAGTAGCGTGTAGCGTGTAGCAGTATGAACTTAACAGTCGTGTAAATAGTCAAAGATTGTTGAAATGTTTGGTCACTTGGTTCTAATTGTTAAATACTTCCATATCTTTCTCTTCGAATTAATGAATATGTATGCACATTACATGACTTAAAAGTGATATAGAAATGACTGTTAGGTTTTTAAGAGCCGGTATTTTTCCCATAGTAACACATGGTTGTGAAGTGTGGACAATCGAAGTGGCTCTGGTAGTAAACATTCCAGTGTGGACAAGCAAGCTGGCATTGAAAGGCAATCCTGTCCAAGATGATATCTGCTGAAGTCGCATGTTCAGTTTTGTTTAGATTTGTTTCGTTTCCTTTAAAAGAGAGCTAATTTGGAAATGTCAGGAAGTAACAATCATCATTTGTTTGGCCATGTAATGAGAAGGGAACAGCTGGAATATATTGTAACAACTGGGAAAATTGAGGTACGAAGAGATAGAGGGAAGTAAAGAGAAAAGACACCAGACAGCTTAAGAGAATGGCTTGGCAGAAGGTCAGCAACAGAAATGATAACTAACAGCCGAGATCAAAAGTTGTGACCACCTATACCAGCAGGCTTGGTACTTGATGATGATGATTTTAGTTTAGTTTAGTTTAGTTTAGTTTAGTTTAGTTTAGTTTAGTTCAGTTCAGTTCAGTTCAGTTTAGTTTAGATTAGTTTAGTTTAGTTTAGTCGACGGATCATCCTCACTTCACATCAGACATATCCATAAGCGCTCAGATCACTTCTTCAATATATCTCTCAGTATGTGGAACTGATTACTCCAGTTTTGTGTTGAGTTGTTATTCTTCTGTGTCGTCCCTCATAGCGCTCGCTTCTGTCGTCTCCAGTCTTGAGCTGATGACCAGGCAGTCTCTGGACATGGCTGTAGATGAAGTCGCGTGTGTTCGTTTGAAATACCCAGCTATAGTTTAAAGCTGTAATTAGATCTGGTAATGAGGATCAAAGTATCCGCGTTGCTGTTCAATAGATTATCTCATCCTGAAATAAGAGAGCGATTATTATATTTAGATTTGATGTCACTAGAATTGTGCCTCGTAGAGCAGACACATCCTGCCTTTACCCACATCTTAGAAGGGAGACGGACAGTGGTGAGGTGTAACTCTATTCCCGAGAATCCGGAGTCGGGTCAAATGTGACTAAGACCAGATGTCAAATGTCACTAAGACCAGATGTCAAATGTGACTAAGACCAGATGTCAAATGTGACTAAGACCAGATGTCAAATGTGACTAAGACCAGATGCCAAATGTGACTAAGACCAGATGTCAAATGTGACTAAGACCAGATGTTAAATGTGACTAAGACCAGATGTCAAATATGACTAAGACCAGATGTCAAATATGACTAAGACCAGATGTCAAATGTGACTAAGACCAGATGTCAAATGTGACTAAGACCAGATGTCAAATGTGACTAAGACCAGATGTCAAATGTGACTAAGACCAGATGTCAAATATGACTAAGACCAGATGTCAAATATGACTAAGACCAGATGTCAAATATGACTAAGACCAGATGTCAAATATGACTAAGACCAGATGTCAAATATGACTAAGACCAGATGTCAAATATGACTAAGACCAGATGTCAAATGTGACTAAGACCAGATGTCAAATATGACTAAGACCAGATGTCAAATGTGACTAAGACCAGATGTCAAATATGACTAAGACCAGATGTCAAATGTGACTAAGACCAGATGTCAAATGTGACTAAGACCAGATGTCAAATGTGACTAAGACCAGATGTCAAATGTGACTAAGACCAGATGTCAAATATGACTAAGACCAGATGTCAAATATGACTAAGACCAGATGTCAAATATGACTAAGACCAGATGTCAAATGTGACTAAGACCAGATGTCAAATATGACTAAGACCAGATGTCAAATGTGACTAAGACCAGATGTCAAATATGACTAAGACCAGATGTCAAATATTACTAAGACCAGATGTCAAATGTGACTAAGACCAGATGTCCTCCGCGAGTATCTAGTAATGGGCAAGTGCCAACCTGTTTCTTGGCTCCATTGTTTAAAAAGTAAAGGGTTGATTACAGACAAGCTCGTTTGATATAAACACAATGCTTCCAATCAGTTATCGCTGATTAGTCAACTGTCCTTTCTTTGTTGACCTACTTTACAAAACTTTGACCAACAGCACATTTTATAAACTCTATAGTCGGTATCACCTCAGAACGCACTACTTTTCAAGATTTGTACCTATTTTAATCAGTTTTTAGTTATCAGTTATTTTATAATTTCTTGAAGTTAACAGTGATTGGTTAGTTAATGTATTATTTCTTAGTCGTTGTAAGGGATCGTTATTTCATCCTTTCTATTCGTTATCGGTGATCGTGTAATTCATCCTTTCTATACGTTATCAGTGATCGTGTAATTCATCCTTTCTATACGTTATCGGTGATCGTGTAATTCATCCTTTCTATACGTTATCAGTGATCGTGTAATTCATCCTTTCTATACGTTATCGGTGATCGTGTAATTCATCCTTCCTAATCGTTTGTCAGTGATCATTAATTCATCTTTTCTTGTCGTTATTGGTGATCATTAAATCATCTTTTCTTAGTCGTTATTGATGATCGTTAATTCATCCTTTCATTGCTGCATTCACGAATATAATGAGTTGTCCATTCCACTAAACTGGAGACACAAGAATCTCAAATTGATAGAACATACTCGATAAGTTTGACCTCCTCTTCTGATGATCAGATACTCTTTTGTTAAAATTATATGTGTTGCTATCACCATCAGCACTGACTGTTACCCAAGGCTCACGTACCGCCATTAGTAGGGTAATGTTTTGTCCAGATTAATAATGTGATAAAATATAGTAACACGAGGGCAAATAACAGGTAACATAAGGGCAAATAACAGATAACATAAGGGCAAATAACAGGTAACATAAGGGCAAATAACAGGTAACATAAGGGCAAAACTAAGAATAGCAAAATGTTATATCTTCTCAACATTCCTGTATGGTGCAGAAAAATGGACATTATACAAGAAAACAGAACAGAAGATTGAAGCCTTTGAAATGTGGATTTTAAGAAGAGTGGGAATAATTGGATGGAAGGAAAAGAAAACAAACGATGAAGTTTTAAAACAACTAAAAATGAAAAGAGAACTACTAAACACAATTCAAACAAGACAAATGAATTTTTTTGGGGCATGCTAAAAGACATAGCTGCTTGCTAAAAGTAATCTTGGAAGGAAAAATACAAGGTAAAAAAAGACAGAGGCAGACCAAGACTAACATAGATGAGTATCACCAAAAGATGGACAAGACAGGCTATGATAACTTGTACTAGGAAAGGAATAGACAGAGCAGAATGGTGCTTCATGGTAGCCAACCTTCGATGCGGAGACGGCATTCAATGATGATGATGATCATCATCATGATAATGATGATGATAATTATGATGGGGATATTGATGATAATGGTGATGATAATTATGATGGTGATATTGATGATATTGATGATGATAATTATGATGGTGATATTGATGATATTGATGATGATAATTATGATGGTGATATTGATGATAATGGTGATGATAATTATGATGATGATAATGATAATGCTGAGTATTGTGACCAAAAACTTGACTTCTAGCTGAACATCATCTCAACTTTGGAACACCCACTTCAGACGACAATTGAAACTTTAGGCGCCACATTCTCTATTTATCCAGCTTCCGTATGTAGGTTTCCGCACCGCTGTACCGCAGACGCCACCCCCAGGTCTCTGTCCACCTCAAAAGCACTCCTGCCTTCGTGACTTTACTCGATACAATGACGTTACGCATATCGGATGGGACTGAACGAGCTGCTGTCGAGGGTTGACAGACCTAGGGGTCGGCGAAGCTGATAGTGACTAATGGGAGAGATCAGACCCTGGTGTGATGGCTGGTGGAGCCAGCAAGAGCTCTTGTACACAGCGTGAGATAGGAAGTAGTTTGAGTCTCAAGTAGCCCTCTGCGACAGCGTGCCATTCTAGTCTTGTCATTGTTTCCCTTGTCCCAAATTCTTCATCATCAAACACAAAGTCAAGGTCAATAATTTGATTAAGGACATCATCCCCCGGGCTTCTATTAGCGTCCCTTGCTTGCTCGTCCGCTTTCGTTTTTCTACAATACTTCTTTGTGTCGTCACTTTTCTCCTTCTACCATTTGCTACATTTTTTAGGTCTGTGTTGTGTTTTCTGGCTTGGATTTACGTGTTTAACTTGTATAGTTTGTTTAGTTATACCTGATGTCGGCTCTAGCCGAAACGTTGTAGTTTGTCATGCCTTTTGTATCAATTTAGCTGCTCCATACCATGTAATATTTGTTTGATACATTTGTTGTCCTGAATTTCCGTTGAGGGACGAAGTGATAGAGGGAAGCAAAGAGAAAAGATACCAGACAGCTTAAGAGAATGGCTTGACAGAAGATCAACAACAGAAATGATAAATAACTGTCGAGATCGAAAGTTGTGGAGAGAAATGATCACCTACGCCAGCAGGCCCGGTGATGATGAAGGTAACCCCTTTCCCCACAACCAAAAGTTAGAATCGGTGGAACTATTTTTTTAATTTATAATTTAAGGTAGATGAGATCTACCGCCTAGTCCTATAAGAAGCGAAAGATTAAACAAAAACATACGCACAGGCTGAGTACATAAAAGTCTGTTTAAATAATTTTGATTTCAAAAGTGTAAGCTGGAAGAAATGTAGTCAACAGGAAGTGTAAGCTGGAAGAAATGTAGTCAACAAGAAGTGTAAGCTGGAAGAAATGTAGTCAACAAGAAGTGTAAGTCGCAAGAAGTGTAAGCTGCAAGAAATGCAAGGTGCAAAGAGTGTAACTTGCAACATTTGTAAGATGCAATAAGTGTAAGCTACGAGAAGTGTAAGCTACAAGATGTGTAAGCTGCAAGAAGTGTTAACTGCAAGAAATGTAAGCTGCAATAAGTGTGAATTGCGATAAGTGTAAGCTGCAATAAGTGTAAGCTGCAAGAGGTGTAAATAGAAAGAAGTGTAAGCTGCAAGAGATGTAAGTAGAAAGAAATGTAAGCTGCATGAGGTATAAGTAGAAAGAAGTGTAAGCTGCAAGAGGTATAAACGGCTACAAACTATCCACCCAGTTTTATTCCAATAAAATTGCTTCCATCATTTAAATAATAAACTTTCTGAAATCTTCACACAAAAAACTCTCATCGGTCCTATGTAGTTCATGCCATGTGTAGAGAAACCATCCTTGTGAAAGGGAAAGAAGAGGCGGTGATTGCAGTCACTGTTTGAACACATGAGAATAGATCTACATGCCACTGATACCAACATCACCTGTCGTTACCGCGGTTAAATATTTGTAATTAATCAAAGAATATAAACAATTGGGGGGACTGGTTGGTGACAGAAAGGTTTTGGGTTCAAATCCCGGCGGCACACGTTGAGATTTGACTCTATGAGTTCAACCACCCCTGGTCTCAGCAACGAGGCCCGGTTTCAAACGTCAATTACTCATGGACGGAAAAAATATGAGTACCTCCGAAGTCGGAGTTATCTGCCTGTGCGGCGAGGGACCACTGTGCTCACGGCTGCCAGGGAAAAATGGATTAACACGCAAAATTCAGTTCCTAGTCTCTAGGGACTTCGTCAGAGGTAAAAGCTGGCGAACGAAAAAAAAAGAAAAAAAAAAAAGAAATAAATAAAATGATGCACATATATCAGATACATAGAGGTTGTATTTATATAGCTAATGATAGTTCAACATCATCATGTGCCATACTAATTGGCGTAGGCGATCATGCCATTCCACAATTGTATATACACAGTGCATAGTATCAATTCTGTTGTTGACTGTTTTCCATGCCATGTAAGAAAGCTTTCTGGTGTCTTCTTTTTCTGTCGTCCACGATCTCTCTTTCACCATTTTCCTGTGTCTCTTTTCTTGGTGATGAATGTAGTCATAAGTTCACCTATCATCTTTTGATGTTATCTGCACACTTTAGTCTTGGTCTGCCTCTGCCTACCTTGTACCTACCCATCCAAGATGACTTTTAGAAGTGTGTTATGTCTCATCACATGTCCACACAATCTCAGTTGTCTATTTAGAATGGTGGTAAATAACTTTTTAAAAAAACATTTCTCATTAATCAAATTGGGAGCCGCGATAGCTCCGTGGTTAGTGAACTGGACCACAAAGGACAAGAAGTAGGCTTCGATCCCAACTGACGGCTTCCGGGTTCACCCAGCCTTAAATGGGTACCGGATTTTTTTTCTGAGAAAGTAAATCGGCACAGGCGTAATACCGACCACATTTCCCCAAAAATCATGTGCTGAAGGTCTGTAAAATGTATGGTCACTAACACCATATTCCCTATACGCTACTTGGTGTGACAGGGCTCTTTACTTTACTTTACTTTACTTTACTTTACTTTACTTTACTTTACTTTACTTTACATATAGCAAATGAAAAAAAATAGCCAGTAAGTTAAAACAAATTGTAGAGAGAAAGATCTAGAAGAGAAAGCCGCTACAATTTTCTAGAACAAAATATCGAGATATAGTCCGGTATCATCATCATCATCATGTGCCATACCGGTTGGCGTAGGTGATCATGTCCCTCCACAATCTTCTATCCACAGTGCATCGTATAAGTTCTGTTGTTGAATGTTTTCCATGCCATGACACCAAGCTATCCAGTATTTTCTCTCTTTGTCGTCCGCGATCTCTCTTTCCTTTTATTTTGTCAGTTGTAACCAAATATTCCAACTTTCCTCTTCTCATGTTGTGCCCGAAAAATGTTGATTGCTTTTTTCTGATGTTTTTTAAGAGCTCCCTTTTTGTGTTGGCCTCTTTGAGAACTTCCTCATTGGTCTTTTTAGCTGTCCAGGGAACTTTCAACATTCTTCTGAGAAATCCCATCTCTGTGGCCTCTAATCGTCTTTTCATTTGTTCGTCTACTATCCACGATTCGCTTCCATAGGTCAGAATTGGTTCTATATAGCATCGATGAACTCTCTTTCTCATTTTTATTGACATAGATTAGTTGCATAAGATATTTTTCATTTTTTGAAATGCTATTTTGGCCTGAGCTATTCTGCTTTTTATTTCTGTGGTGAATCTCCCATCTGATGTTATTATTATATACAGATATATATATATATATATATATATATATATATATATATATATACATGTATATATATACATATATATATATATATATATATATATATATATATATATAACAATAATAATAATAAAAATAATAATAAAAATGATAATACACAAACTATAAGTGTCGAAAGTTATAAATTATATATTTACCGTTATATGTGTCATTTGTTGATGGTGTCAAGAAATACTCTAAATACTGAAAAAGTCAATACTTTAAGTCAATGTTTGATCAGTCATCCTATTTGACAGCTGCCGAGTCAAAATATGGAAATGGCCGCTTCCGCATAGTTAACGGTCAATTCTTGTTTAGGTGTCTCGTGCCTGGCGCCATCTTGAAAGGAAAGACTACTCATTTCCCAATAAAAGATGATCTGTTCTCAGTCCAGGGGCGTTGAGTCCCCTGATTACATCATCTTTATCTTTACAGCTACACTGAGACGTTCCGGACTGGGACAAATGGTTTTACGAGGCGAGAACGAGACAACAATACAGAACATGCAGAGTCCGCGATACCATGTCATCACTCGCGAATCCTCTCGTCAGTCCTCGGACAATACACTTTGATGCGGCTGTTAAGGTCCCAAAGAGCTTTAATTGGCACGATTTGACGAGAATGAGGGTCTGCGGACTCGGTTGAGACTCGGTTTGGATGAATCTGTTGAGACTAACAGATGGAACTGATGGACGGAAGGAAGAACAGAGTTGTGGGACGGTTGTAGATGGAAGGCGGTGACATTTAGATCTGGAGGAAAGGGTGGGGGTGGGGTTAACCCGTCAGGTCAATGGCAAGGTCACCAGTTAATTTTAAAGTTAAGACACGGCAACAATTGGAGACATTAATTGGTAGGAGATGGTGGGTGGAGAGAAAGAGGCGGGGAGTGAGAAGGTAGTCAGTGAAAGTAATAGAAGGATGAGAGCAGATTGAGATGAGTTTGAGAGATAGAGGCGGGGAGTGATAAGGTAGTCAGTGAAAGTAATAGAAGGATGAGAGCAAATTGAGATGAGTTTGAGAGATAGAGGGGGGGGGGAGTGAGAAGGTAGTCAGTGAAAGTAATAGAAGGATGAGAGCAGATTGAGATGAGTTTGAGAGATAGAGGCGGGGAGTGAGAAGGTAGTCAGTGAAAGTAATAGAAGGATGAGAGCAGATTGAGATGAGTTTGAGAGAAAGAGGCGGGGAGTGAGAAGGTAGTCGGTGAAAGTAATAGAAGGATGAGAGCAGATTGAGATGAGTTTGAAAGATAGAGGGGGGGGGGAGTGAGAAGGTAGTCGGTGAAAGTAATAGAAGGATGAGAGCAGATTGAGATGAGTTTGAAAGATAGAGGGGGGGGGAGTGAGAAGGTAGTCAGTGAAAGTAATAGAAGGATGAGAGCAGATTGAGATGAGTTTGAGAGATAGAAGGGGGGGGGGAGTGAGAAGGTAGTCAGTGAAAGTAATAGAAGGATGAGAGCAGATTGAGATGAGTTTGAGAGATAGAGGGGGGGGGGGAGTGAGAAGGTAGTCGGTGAAAGTAATAGAAGGATGAGAGCAGATTGAGATGAGTTTGAGAGATAGGGGGGGGGGTGAGAAGGTAGTCAGTGAAAGTAATAGAAGGATGAGAGTAGATTGAGATGAGTTTGAGAGATAGAGGGGGGGGGGAGTGAGAAGGTAGTCAGTGAAAGTAATAGAAGGATGAGAGTAGATTGAGATGAGTTTGAGAGATAGAGGGGGGGGGAGTGAGAAGGCAGTCGGTGAAAGTAATAGAAGGATGAGATCAGATTGAGATGAGTTTGAGTGACTCAGCTGGAAGTTGATGAGAGTGAAATGTCATCAAGAAAAATACAAAATAAGGAAGCCAAGATGAAAGAGTCTCTGACATAAAGAGTCTCTGATAGAAAGAGTCTCTGACATAAAGAGTCTCTGACATAAAGATTCTCTGACATAAATAGTCTCTAATAGAAAGAGTCTCTGGCATAAAGAGTCTCTGACATAGAGAGTCTCTGATAGAAAGAGTCTCTGACATAAAGAGTCTCTGATAGAAAGAGTCTCTGAAAGAAGGAGTCTCTGACAGAAAGAGTCTCTGACCGAAAGAGTCTCTGACATAACGAGTCTCTAATAGAAAGTGTCTCTGACATAAAGAGTCTCTGATAGAAAGAGTCTCTGACATAAAAAGTTTCTGACAGAAAGAGTCTCTGACATAAAGAGTCTCTGACAGAAAGAGTCTATGACATAAAGAGTCTCAAATAGAAAGAGTCTCTGATAGAAAGAGTCTCTGACAGAAAGAGTATCTGATATAAAGAGTCTCTAATAGAAAGAGTCTCTGACATAAAGAGTCTCTGACAGAAAGAGTCTCTGACAGAAGGAGTCTCTGACAGAAAGAGTCTCTGACATAAAGAGTCTCTAATAGAAGGAGTCTCTGACATAAAGAGTCTCTAATAGAAGGAGTCTCTGATAGAAAGAGTCTCTAATAGAAGGAGTCTCTAATAGAAGGAGTCTCTGACAGAAAGAGTCTCTAATAGAAAGAGTCTCTGACATAAAGAGTCTCTGACCGAAAGAGTCTCTGATATAAAGAGTCTCAAATAGAAAGAGTCTCTGACATAAAGAGTCTCTAATAGAAAGAGTCTCTGACATAAAGAGTCTCAAATAGAAAGAGTCTCTGACATAAAGAGTCTCTAATAGAAAGAGTCTCTGACATAAAGAGTCTCTAATAGAAAGAGTCTCTGACATAAAGAGTCTCTAATAGAAAGAGTCTCTGACATAAAGAGTCTCTAATAGAAAGAGTCTCTGACATAAAGAGTCTCTAATAGAAAAAGTGTCTGACATAAAGAGTCTCTAATAGAAAGAGTCTCTGACATAAAGAGTCTCTGACATAAAGAGTCTCTAATAGATAGAGTCTCTGACATAAAGAGTCTCTGGCTAAAGAGTCTGACAGAAAGACTCTCTGACAGAAAGACTCTCTGACAGAAAGAGTCTCTAACAGAAAGTGTCTCTGACAGAAAGAGTCTATGACAGGAAGTGTCTGACATGATGTTAATGTGTATATGGCCTTTAACCTCAAAACAGAGGATTGAAACAGGATGGTGACAGTCTTCGGCAGTCTACTGACGAGCAGCTTCTGTCATTACTCATGTTGTCAATATTTGAAAAGATACGTCTGGTCCAGAATAAACAAAAGCTCATTGATGACGTATATTTCATCACTGTCTCTCAAGACCTTTCACTTAGGCTGTTGTGTCTTTTAACATGGCCCTAAAAATATCATTTGTCTTGTTTGAATTGTGTTTAGTAGTTCCCTTTTCATTTTAAGTTGTTTTAAGACTTCATCGTTTTTTTTTCCTTCAGTCCAATTCTTCCTATTCTTTTACAAATACACATTTCAAAGGTTTTAATTTTATGTTCTGTTTTCTTGTCTAATGTCCACGTTTCTGTACCACACAAATATTTTGAGAAGATATAACATTTTGCTATTCCTAGTGTTACTTGCTTTGATATTAGTATCTTTTGCCTGTCATTAAAAGTACTTTTATTTTGAAGACATCTGTCAACAAAGCCAACACCAGTGATCGAGATGAATAAAAGGAGACAATTTGCTGACTTGTGAAAGGTAACAACAGAAGAGCTGTATGATTTATCTGTTGATTGTCTTTTTGCTGCATCTCGTCGTTATATTTTCTTGTTATAGTTGAAACGGAATTTTAAAAATGTGAAGAGAACAAATGCGTGATAGTCATGCCTGGCAATCCGTCTGGGAATGGGACATTAGATGCATGTTCAGGGTCGGCCATTCTCTAGTCCGGTAGGACTGTAGTCCGAGAGGAGACAGCCCTGGCTACAAACAACTCCTGCATCGCAAACCAAATGCCGAGTAATGAGTCTAAAACATGTGCCAGCCTTGGACAGCTGTAATGGGCAATCTGGTGTCAACTAATGATGAGTCTAAAACATGTGCCAGCCTTAGACAGCTGTAATGGACAATCTGGTGTCAACTAATGATAAGTCTAAAACATGTGCCAGCCTTAGACAGCTGTAATGGACAATCTGGTGTCAACTAATGATGAGTCTAAAACATGTGCCAGCCTTAGACAGCTGTAATGGACAATCTGGTGTCAACTAATGATGAGTCTAAAACATGTGCCAGCCTTAGACAGCTGTAATGGACAATCTGGTGTCAACTAATGATGAGTCTAAAACATGTGCCAGCCTTAGACAGATGTAATGGACAATCTGGTGTCAACTAATGATGAGTCTAAAACATGAGCCAGCCTTAGACAGCTGTAATGGACAATCTGGTGTCACCTAATGCAATGCAACGAATGATTGTTGTTGACGGGCATGTTTACAACACTCAGAGAAATCCACAAATAAACAGCAAAAGAAGACACAAAGAACAACAGACGATTTGAGATAAGATCCTACCCTTACTCATTGACCCTGAGCCTGCCGCGAGAAACTTGTGTTACGGTGCACTGCCAGCTAAGCAACCTAAAAAAGTTGAAAATATAAATAACGTACCCAGAGGCAGAACTGTTTGATTAAAGATGTAATATACGTGAGCTCATGAAGTAAACTGGTGTGTTGAATAACAAACAACGAAATATATACAAATCTTGGTCTACGCCCTATGGGCCGGCTACGGTTCGAAAGGTCAATAGATAGAAATATATACAAATATTGACTGTTTCATTGATTTAGAAAACTGAATAAAAATGGGAACTTTCCTAGCACGTTAAGTGCTAGCTCGTTGGGTTAAAATGGGAACTTTCCTAGCACGTTGAGTGCTAGCTCGTTGGGTTAAAATGGGAACTTTCCTAGCACGTTAAGTGCTAGCTCGTTGGGTTAAAATGGGAACTTTCCTAGCACGTTAAGTGCTAGCTCGTTGGGTTAAAATATGTGCAAGAACTCTAAAGGAGGGGTCACGACCCATTGTCTAGTTTGAAAGTTTCTTGATATCAATTGATTTCATAATGGAAACTACCATTTGATCATCAACAACCAACTAAAGCGTAGGCAAATGGCATGAGCTTCCGGTTTCTAATAACGTAGAAATTACTCAACCTCATGTATATATTATTGGGAGCCGCGATAGCTCAGTGCTAAGTAAACTGGGCTACAAAGGATAAGAGGTCGAGTTCGATTCTGATCGACGGGTTCCAGGTTCACCCAGCCTTTAATGGGTACCGGATATTTTCTGGGAATGTAAAGCGGCAAGGGCGTAATGCCCCGTTACCGTTAATAACCCGTTACATTAGTTAACTCTTCGTCTCCCGCAAGTCTTTATATGGTGAGGTGGACACAGAAATGGATTACAGAGGGATAGAAAGAGAGATGAAAATAGAGATATATAGAATAAGAAAAAGTTGGAAGGAGAAAGATGGAAGGAGAAAGATGGAAGGAGAGAGAGAGGTAGAGAGAGAGAGAGAGATGGAAAGAGAGAAAGAAATAGAAAGAGAGAGATGGAAAGAGAGATATATAGAATAAGAAAAAGTTGGAAGGAAAAAGTTGGAAACAGAGAGAGAGGGAGAGAGAGATTGTAAGAGAGAAAGAAATAGAAAGAGAGAGATGAAAAGAGATATATAGAAGGAGCGAGATATATAGAAATAGAGAAAGATAAGTAGAAAGAGAGAGATAGAATGAGAGAGAGAAATGGAAAAAGAGAGATAATGAGAGACAGAGTGAGAGATAGAGCTGGAAAGAGAGAACTAGAAGGAGAGAGAGAGAGGAAAAAATATACGATGAGAAAGATAGAGTGCGAGAAAGAGTAGAAAAAAAGAGAGAGAGATCATAAGAAGGATATATAATACAGAAAGGTAGTGATAGTTAAACAGCGAGAGAGATAAAAAGAGATATAAATAGAGGTGTATAAAAGAATCTAGAGAGAGATAGAAAGAGAGGGATAGAAAGAGAGAAAGAGATAGAGAGAGATATAGAAAGATATATATAGTTTTCTTGTGGTGGGATGTTAATGCCCACAGACCCTCAAAGAGAAAACTGCCATATTAGGTAATACTCCCCCCTCCCTTTTTTATGCCTCCCACAGCGTCCGAGAAAACTTTTTTTCTCTCCACATTTTAAAATGTACCCTCCCTCACAGACTATAGCTGCCATGTTTTCTTTCTGTTGATCCAGCACCGAGAGAGAAAGAAAACAAGTGAGGGAAGAAAAGAATGAAGTAGGAATGCTGAGTGTTTCATGTCGCGCGCGCGGTCGTATCATTGTGTCATGTTGACACGCAGGAGTGCGAGTGTGGAGACTGATCAGAGGTAGAGTGTGTTGTAGGCTAGGCTTGTGTGTGAGTGTGTTTGTGTATCTGCCTGATGACGGCCGTGGTATTAAGATTAAGCTCCACGTCAATCCATGACAGTTGTCGCACGCGCCTTCTCTCACGGCTTCAGCCCAATCAGCGCCCCATTGTTCTCCTCCCACTAGTCCGGGCCGTGAGGGGCGGTTACTAGCGTCCCGGGCGCCCCTAAATTACAAGTCACTTTAAAAGCCCTTTTATGGATGGCTCCCAAGTAGGGAACTATCCTGAGAAATAATCAGGCAGTTGTCGGACGCCACAAAGACCAGGATTTAGGTTAGTGAGTTGTGTCTCAGGCTAGACTTCACTTCCGGTAGTAGAGAAACAGTTCGGCCTCTTCGTACCGAACATATCGATTCTTGAAATATATTTTCCGTGTCTAACTCTCATCTCATCTTCGACTATTTTGTGTGAGACGCTAGAAAAAGAATTATTCAAATATCGTCATCCCCTACCTAACAGTAACAGTTTTATTACTCGCTCGGGGCTCGATGTTTGACTCGATAGGATACAGAAATGTGGGAGCCCCAACAGTTAGCACGTGTGTGAGCGCCTTATAGTGGCACTGGCGTTCCTGCAGATTCTGCAGCCCGGTGTAAGCCAAATTGGGAACAGGATAATTATTGTAATGCTGCGGTAAAGCTGGTAGCAGGAGCAAGTGGTGGGAAAAATAACCTCTACAGAGATGAAATGTGTTAGACGAATGACAGGAAACAGTCTGAGAGATAAGATCAGAAATGAAGAACTGAGAAAAAAGCTAGGAATAGCCCCCGCCATAGAACATATAAGGAAACAACAGATAAAATGGTTTGGCCACGTGACAAGGCAGAAAGAACTAAACACAACACAACGAGCCTTCAACAAACGTTGTGAGATCACCAGACCCAAGGGTCCACCACGTAAAAGATGGATCGTTGGAATTTTAGAAGCACTAGGAAACATAACAGCAACAGAGGCGAACAGAAGAGCAAAAGACCGCAAATTATATGTCCCCTCGACGCTGAAAGGCAGATAAGGAAGGAAAGAAGAAAGAAGAAGAGTATGGGCTTTTAACGATAAGATATACAGCATGAGTTAATAACAACATATAACATATAGGACAAGATAATTCAAATAAGTGAAACAATAATTTAGTAGATAGTAAAATATAACTATCATAGAGGTTCCGGTAATTGATTCTGTTGATTAATTAAATGTGTGAAAAGGTAGAGAGCATAAGTTAATGAGATATGAGAGATCATGAGACATATCACACACACATCATTATCTCAGCCCTGAAGAGCAAAAAAAAAATTATAGAAGAAAAGAATATTAAATGAATGAGTATGATAGACAAGGCAACGAGTAGTAAAAACATAGACAGTAAGAAAAATGTTGGAAATATTACGAAATCATGAAGATTATAAGAAAGAAAAAGATATACGAGAAAAGGGCTAAAACAACAAGGGGAATACTAGAAAAAAAAACAATATAAAAATTATAAAGAAAATAATAGGAAATAAAGCTAAAGAAAGTGCACAGCAGATCGTGCTGAAGTCGGATGTGTTGGGCCGAAAGGCGCAAATTTAACAGTTATACTGCAAACCACAACACAACGCAGACACGCCCACTTAATGTCCTTTTAAGGGCGGATGACACAGAGGAATTCTGCAGTCTACGAATACTCTAGAATACTTTAGTCATCGGGCGAAAGCAAGCAAGCAAGCACAGCAAATGAAGATATGCAAGAACAAGCAAATCTCATGAAATATGTAAAAGAGAAAAGATATGAAAGAAACTGTGAAAGAAAATACAATTCCCCAGACTTTTGTCTTTCAACGTGATAAAGTCAGACTTTTCAGCCGCGTTGACGTTTTAGTTTTCTTGATTGTCCTACCACGATAACATTCTGATTGTCCTACCACGATAACATTCTGATTGTCCTACCACGATAACATTCTGATTGTCCTACCACGATAACATTCTGATTGTCCTACCACGATAACATTCTGATTGTCCTACCACGATAACATTCTGATTGTCCTACCACGATAACATTCTGATTGTCCTACCACGATAACATTCTGATTGTCCTACCACGATAACATTCTGATTGTCCTACCACGATAACATTCTGATTGTCCTACCACGATAACATTCTGATTGTCCTACCACGATAACATTCTGATTGTCCTACCACGATAACATTCTGATTGTCCTACCACGATAACATTCTGATTGTCCTACCACGATAACATTCTGATTGTCCTACCACGATAACATTCTGATTGTCCTACCACGATAACATCCACAGAGTCAGCGCCACTGATTTGGACTTTGATAGAAGCTTGCTTCAGTAAGAAAAACAAAACTACTGGGGATATATATAGCCATGCGTAGTGACGACGTTGTGTGTGGTGTGAGGCATCGGAACTGGGAGTCCATTGGAAGGGGTACCAGACGGAGCTGCTGACGACCAAGTCTTGACCTAATTCAAACATTGAAGCCGTGATGTGTCTGTCGTGTTGTCAATCAGACCGTAATTGTTCGGATATTCAGTCGACATCACCGACGACTTCCGGTTCCATTCCGCGAGAAACGACTTCGCTTTGCAGTGACACGTGGAGCGTTTCCTGTAGAGCGTGCATGCCACGGCGCCATTGAGGTCTGAACCCAAGCAGCGGAACCAGTGAAGACATAGAGTGGGGGAACTTACTTTTCACCGTAGTCAATGACTCCCATATTTGTCCAGCAAGTAATAATAAAGTCATTGAGGCAGACAAGTAAAACGATATCAGAATACAGTCTTTGTCCTTTCAATGTCAGTAATAAATGACAGTAAAGTTATCAACCTTGTAAGTGTAGTTTAATTAATATCATCTTTATCAACATTAATTTTCTGGAATGATGCTATGTAAATTGGACGTTTCTTTTCTTCATCTTTGTCACACAACTACTCCCCTTCGTAGTTCACTGCTAGGATGACGTTAAATGACGTACATTCGTTGTGTATCCACTTTACAGACAGCGGCCATATTGAAATATTTCGAATCGACACTTCCGTCTTCTGCATTGCACATGTGAGAACCGTGTTGCCGCCCTTGGACGACCGCTACTCACTTGGTCAGTTCAATACGTCAGGGAAACTACTGGAAGGTGGAGCAAGGTTTGGATCAGCTATCCAGATCTTAATTTAGATTCCTCTTAGATCTTACAGGGAACTTTTTTATTAACATTTTATTCTCCTTTACTTTTCATTTCTCTTTCTAGTTCGATTTTTTAATTATTTCTTTTTTTCATTTAAAATACATATTTGTATGTGTGTTGTATGTTTGTTCCTGCTGAAGGCCATTGCGACGAAACGTTGTTCTGATTTGTGGTGTCCACCTGCTACGTGAAGCTTTAACCATACCATTGTTTTCATTTCTCATGAATCAACGTTGCTGCTCGCCGCTACAGTCAGTCAGTCATTAGTCGACATATTAAGCTCATGCAACAAAAGTCTATACGTTCTCACAACTCCTCCTCAGTAAATCTCATAGCGTGAACCGACCGAGAAATAGAACCATGCTGGTTCACAGGGCTTCCCCGTTCACCCCGTAGCTTCTTTGTATTTGGCAAAATCCCTCTTGACTTGGAGATCCGGTAGTCGCACCAGGGTTGCAGATCCACGAACAAAATCGAGACTTTCATCCCGCATTTCATTAAGAAAGGATGGTTCGGTACGATAGGACATCATCATGACGCAGTACGCATAACGTTTATCAACATTGGATTTACTCACAACTCTGGATTTAATTAAAAGAACGCAGCCAGACGCACGAACACCATAGCGCCGGTGTAAAATCTTTAGAGTAGAAACTTCGTTTGAATTGGTACAACGATCTACATGACGGAGCTCAAAGTAATCGGCTCGAATAAATCTAAATGCAGTAATTGAACAGTTCACAAGGTCATGACACAGTACAACATCCGTGGCACCGATGCGAATCTGTAAAGTGGGACTTCCAAATGACTTTAACCCCCTAATCTACATTAGATAGCCAAAAGTAATCAGTCTTCAAATGTTAATCCTGAGTCGATTGAGAACAAAAGCTATTCCACCATCTTGGAACCGGAAATTTATGAGTCACTAGCCCAGATGCTTGTGAGCGTCGACTGATATTTCCAGTGTGGTCCTTTCCTGGACGTATCAATACTCTCTTATTTCTCTTTTATCAGCTTCCAAGTCGTCATCCATGGCTCTCAATGATGCTTCTCTGTTATCATTTTCTTGTGCAGTTCCAAACAATGCATATCTTGCAAAGCTTTCATTTGATTTACTCAGTGTAGCCAAGACAATGTCGTTGCTATGTTGCGACGAGCCTCTTGTCAGGGCCAGCCATAACATCTCGAAAGAGAAGTACGGCCAGGAACACCACGCTGAGAACAATGGAGACGCTGATGGGTAGTGTGAGCCAGACTCGGGGTTCTCTGCAAATGATGATCGCTGACTACGTGAACTGATAGAACTTTCCTGAAGCCAATCGTGACGCACAACGTTAGCCACTGGACCAGAGGATCTCAGACCTTCATATGTCGTCCCAAAACCTTTATGTTCTTACTAAGGGTTATGTCATGCCAGCTCAAATTCAAAATGTTCTTCCAGTCGATGCCGGAAAATACAATCTACCTTTATCATGTTCTATACTAGTTGGCACAGGCGATCATGTCCTGCAACAATTCTCCAGCCTCAGTGCATCTTATCAATTATTCTTTCTTTTGTTGGCTGTTTGCCGTGAGAGGACACCAAACTCTTCAGCGTCTTCTTTCTATGTCGTCAAATCAACTTGCTATGTGCTCATCATCAGCATCATCATCTGTCACACCGGTTGGCGTAGGCGATCATGTCTTTCCATAATTCTCTGTTCACATTGCATCGCTATGACACTATACTATCTAGTGTCTTCTCTCTTTGGCGTCCGCGATCTCTCCTTACCTGTACTTTCCCTGTTGTAACCAAGTACTAAATACTAGATAGCTTGGTGTCATGGCAGGGCAAACAGTCTACAACAGAGGTGATACGACGCACTGTAGATAGAAGATTGTAGAAGGACATGATCGCCTACACCAACCGGTATGGCACATGATGATGATAATGATGGTGATGATGATGATGACGATGATGCTGTGAACCAAGTACTCCAGTTTTCCTACTTCATGATGTGCCAGAAAAATGTGGAAAGTTTCTTTTTGTTTGTGTTGGCCTCTGAAAATGTCCTCGTTGGTCTTTTTAGCTGTCAAAGAACTCTCAATATTCTTCTGAAAAATCTAATCTCTGTGGCCTCTAATTGTGAGAATATCTAATTTCTGTGGCCTCTAATTGTGAGAATATCTAATCTATGTAGCCTCTAATTGTGAGAATATCTAATCTATGTAGCCTCTAATTGTGAGAATATCTAATCTCTGTAGCCTCTAATTGTGAGAATATCTAATCTATGTAGCCTCTAATTGTGAGAATATCTAATCTCTGTAGCCTCTAATTGTGAGAATATCTAATCTCTGTAGCCTCTAATTGTGAGAATATCTAATCTCTGTGGCCTCTAATTGTAATAATATCTAATCTCTGTGGCCTCTAATTGTGAGAATATCTAATCTCTGTGGCCTCTAATTGTGAGAATATCTAATCTCTGTGGCCTCTAATTGTGAGAATATCTAATCTCTGTGGCCTCTAATTGTGAGGATATCTAATCTCTGTGACCTCTAATTGTCAGAATATCTAATCTCTGTGACCTCTAATTGTCAGAATATCTAATCTCTGTGACCTCTAATTGTCAGAATATCTAATCTTTGTGACCTCTAATTGTCAGAATATCTAATCTCTGTGACCTCTAATTGTGAGAATATCTAATCTCTGTGGCCTCTAATCGTCTTTTCATTTGTTTGTCCGCTGTCCATGATTGTCTCCACAGGTCAGAATTAATTCTACATAGCACTGATAAACTTTCCTTTCCACTTCCACTGACATAATCTTGTTGCACATATTGCTTTTCATTTTTTTTTAAAATACTGCTTTGCCGTGTGTTATTCTGCTTTGTATTTGTCTGTGTTGGTTGTGGCTTGTGTTATTCTGCTGAATATTTCTCTGTGTTGTTATTGATTTGTTAAATCAAACGGAGAATTGACACCAGCCTGGCCAAGAATTAAGAGAACTGAATTGACTCAATTAGTTATTTCTAATTGTGATGTCTGTTACTCACCTAAGTTTAAATTAGATTAATAAGAAAAACAACGGGAAGTACAACAGAAAGAAATAATCAAGCAGATACACGACTGATAAATAGAAAGCTAAGTACAAATTAACAAACACCAGACTTCGGTAATTGGTCTTTGTGATTGGCCTCAGTAGCTGGTCTAGGTGATTCGTCTTTGTGAATGGTTTCGGTGATTGGTCTCGGTGATTGGTATTTGTGACTGGCTACGGTGATTGATCTCGGAGATTGGACTCGGTGATTGGTCTTTGGGATCGGTCTCGGTGATTGGTCTTGGTGATTGGCCTTTGTGATCGGTCTCGGTGATTGGTCTTGGTGATTGGTCTTGGTGATTGGCCTTTGTGATCGGTCTCGGTGATTGGTCTTGGTGATTGGTCTTGGTGATTGGCCTTTGTGATCGGTCTCAGTGATTGGCCTTTGTGATCGGTCTCGGTGTTGGTCTCGGTGATGAAGAGATAGAATAAGACCGTATAAGTGCTCTATATAAAAGAAGGCTACAAAAGCCACATAAAGCTATTGCTCTGCTCTCCCGCATAGATATCCGTGTGCTTTCCCTCATAAAGAGCCAAGTGCTCTTCCACATAAATATCCGTGTGCTTTCCCTCATAAAGAGCCAAGTGCTCTTCCACATAAATATCCGTGTGCTTTCCCTCATAAAGAGCCAAGTGCTCTTCCACATAAATATCCGTGTGCTTTCCCTCATAAAGAGCCAAGTGCTCTCCCGCGTATATATAAGAGCCAAGTGCTCTCTCTCATAAAGAGACGTGTTTTCCACACATGAGTTTGTGTTCTTTAAATCCAATTCAACCAGCAAAAAGGGCCCAATCCATTAAATTATAACTTCCTCTCTTTCTCCCTCTTCATCAAGTCCAGCAGCAACAGTTACTGGACGAAGTACCTTCATCATGTCCTGAAGAATGTCGTAGGTCATGTCCAAATAAGACCGTTCCGTGAGTCAATGTTTGGACATCTCTGAATCATGCACATATTTGTCCATATTGCCAGCACCACACACACATTCTGCTATCTCTACAACGTAAACCATTCGGTATATAAAAGTATATGTTAACAATGACGCCGGTAAAGAAAATATAACAGAATGTTTATAGTTTCTCTCCCTTGAGTGAATTCCCTCCCTTGTATTGCAATATTTACTTGTTACTGCAGTCCCCCATTTTTATTTTTTATTACACAAAAAACAGAACAAGACGCCTATCCAGCAATATAGCTGAGTGAGGCCAGCGACCCAAAGTTGACTGCAAGCGTCAGAATCGGCGAGTATCACAGCTAATCAAGATCTTACTCCACCTCAAAGTGCTCCTGGAAATAGACAATCCAGTCTGGCCAAACCAGTAGTGATTGGACAGAGAAGGCAGACCCGGTACCCAAAAATACAGTGCGGTTGTCGGATCTGTTGGGCTTTAAGTCGCAAATAAACCACAACACAAGGCATGAACGCCCACTTAACGTCCTAGGGCGGATGTTGAAGAGGTTCATCCTCCAGTAGCATTGGGTTAACGCAGGATAAAGAAAGCATGAAATAAGGAAAGACAGAAATAAGAAAATATATAAAGAAAGAAATAAAGGAGTACGGGCATTTTTCTTTGAAATAACTTGAGATAAATTTACTAAACATATTTGTTTATGCAACAGCGTATTACTTAAACATCACATACATATCATTTTAGTTCATATGAAGCAGTGGCGTATACTGGTTTTGGGGTCTGGGCTACAGCTGACATAATAACTAAAAACATACATTATATTCAGTAGGCTAACATGAAGTAATATTTTCTAATGACTTCACTACATTTTAAATTACTTACTTATTTATATGTAAACTCTATCCGTCTTGTTGGGACGAAAATGTCTCAATGACTTTGCCATTGAAAGTACTGTTGGGATGGTTTCTAAGTTTCTGAGGGAATGATTTCTCAATGGACATTAATGCCAAACCAGGTAAGCGTTCTAGTGTCTGACTTGAGCGACAACAAAATTTGATTCTCTTGAGAGCAGATAAAGTTCTTTCTACAGATGCTGATGTGCATAACGTAGTTATAAATAGCTAAGGAAGTTCCGGTAATCAGACATTTTTTCACTTTCACTTTGTGACGATTCTGATTGGCTAGAGCTAAAAATAACCCATGAAACCACATTCCTCTTGCGGCAACACCCGCTATATATTTTTACTCCCATTTTTGCTAATCAAGGTCGTTAATACAACGTCCGGATATAGGAAAAATTTTCGGCTGGCTTCTAGAGGTTTCAATATGTAGTAGTTTTGGTTTCATTCACAAACGTTATAGTGGCCAGAGGAAAACCTTGCTTTAATAAGTGCAAATCAACGCAAATATATCATATTGGCCTACAAAATGAGTTATAGAATATTCGAACATTTGTAATATAATTATTTTTAAAAATATAATAAATTAACATTTCCATGTGCTGCGGTATCGTAGAGAATACGCCACTGATAAGAAGTGACATATCAATGTGACAGTTTCCGAGTGTTGCCAGCAATCTCTCCTATTGTGTCCCCTACATAACGACATGCCGCTAGAATCCTGTTGTTGAATGACGCGTACGCAATCTGAAATATTTTTCCCAACATTCCGTTTCTGTTACTTGCACACATCAGTTCTCTCCCTTCCCCCATTTTCCATACAACATATACACACACATACGCTCAGATGATTTTTACAAATAAATTTGTATTTTTGTTTCTGATCAATCTTATACACTGGATTTTAAACCGACACGGTTAAATTCCTTCCTGGTTTCCTTATTCGTTCCCAGGTTCCGTTCGAATCAATGCCAAGGTCACGGTTAAATCACTCCCCATGTAGCGTGTAACATTTGTTTCATGGACGTCTAAGGTGTATTTGTGGAGATATAGTCTTAAAACTCATGTATTCCAAGTTGTGAAAGGTATGTTCCACCCCATTTAGTCTTAAAACTCATGTATTCCAAGTTGTGAAAGGTATGTTCCACCCCATTTAGTCTTAAAACTCATATATTCCAAGTTGTGAAAGGTATGTTCCACCCCAATTAGTCTTAAAACTCATGTATTCCAAGTTGTGAAAGGTATGTTCCACCCCAATTAGTCTTAAACTCATATATTCCAAGTTGTGAAAGGTATGTTCCACCCCAATTAGTCTTAAACTCACATATTCCAAGTTGTGAAAGGTATGTTCCACCCCATTTAGTCTTAAAACTCATATATTCCAAGTTGTGAAAGGTATGTTCCACCCCAATTAGTCTTAAAACTCATATATTCCAAGTTGTGAAAGGTATGTTCCACCCCAATTAGTCTTAAACTCATATATTCCAAGTTGTGAAAGGTATGTTCCACCCCATTTAGTCTTAAACTCATATATTCCAAGTTGTGAAAGGTATGTTCCACCCCAATTAGTCTTAAAACTCATATATTCCAAGTTGTGAAAGGTATGTTCCACCCCAATAAGTCTTAAACTCATATATTCCAAGTTGTGAAAGCAATGCAATTATTAAAGTTATCTTTATCGGGTGGCCATGGGTGTCTCGCCGCGACGTGGTAGGGCTGAATGTTTTCAACGTCATCGTGATTGGTCACAATTTGTATGTGTAGAGACTGGACTGTTTTCCCTGGCTGCTATCACTTGCTGTTATCACTTGCTGTTATCACTTGCTGTTGTCACTTATTGTTATCACTTGTTGTTATCCCTTGTTACTTCCCGTTGCTACTATCATTTACTATTGTTACTTGCTCTTTTCCCCGTTTTTATCACTTGCTGTTATCACTTAATATTATCACTTGTTGTTATCACTTGTTACTTCCCTTTTCTGCTGCAATTTACTATTATCACTCGTTCTTTTCCCCCGTTTTTATCACTTGCTGTTATCGCTTGATATTATCACTTGCTGTTGTCACTAGCTGCTTCCCCTCGCTGTTTTCACTATCAACAGAAATCCACTCTATTCTCGGAAGGATCGTCTAAGTTGTGTCACTCTCGGTTTGAACCGCGTTCACCCTGTTGCCAAGCCAATATGCTGCCTACTATACTTCTAACTCTCTCTGGTATACATATTTATAATTCCACTGTACTTATTTTAATCTTTTCAAAATAAAATATTGCGAACAATTTACACTTAGCAAATCACCCATAACAGTTAGTATTTTTCTTTTGTTCACCAGGTCTACAACATCACAGAGTTGTCTAGATTATTTTTTTCTTAATTATAGAGAGGGAGCCGCGATTAGTAGCTCAGTGGTTAGTGAACTGGACAACAAAGGACAAGAGGTAGGGTTCGATCCCAATAGACGGCTTCCGATTCACCCAGCCTTTAATGGGTACCGGATTTTTTTTTCTGGGAAAGCAAAGCGGCACGGGCGTAATACCGACCACATTACCCCAAAAATCATGTGCTGAATGTCTGTAAATTGATGGTCACTAACACCATATTCCCTATACGCCACTTGGCTTGGCCGGGGTACTTTACTTTCACTTTTTGATTATAGAGAGTGACCCCTCAAACATATGTAAAAGTGGTGTTATATTTCTCTATAGGAGAAACTGGAGTTCTCACTAGCAAGTGGTTGTTAATTCTACTACTTCTTCTTCCTCTTTCCTTCCTCATCTGCCTTTCAGCGTCGAGGGGAGATATAATTTGCGGTCTTTTACTCTTCTGTTCGCCTCTGCTGCTGTTATGTTTCCTAGTGCTTCTAATATTCCATCGATCCATCTTTTTCGTGGTCGACCCTTGGGTCTGTTGTTCTCACAACGTTTGTTGAAGGCTCGTTGTGTTGTGTTTTGTTCTTTCTGCCTGTCACGTGGCCGAACCATTTTATCTGTTGTTTCCTTATATATTCTATGGCTGGGGCTATTCCTAGCTTTTTTCTCAGTTCTTCATTTCTGATCTTATCTCTCAGACTGTTTCCTGTCATTCGTCTAACACATTTCATCTCTGTAGAGGTTATTTTGCTTATTGTTCTTGCATCTAGGGTCCAGGTCTGGCATTGGTAGCACAACATTGGAATGAAGATTGTATTGTATAGTGCTCGTTTTGCCTCCAGAGTTATTTCCTTGTTGGATAATAGTGGTGATAACTGTCCGATGATTTGACAAGCTTTGTTGCATCTTGATTCTATCTCTGCTGTTTGGGAATTATCGTTTGTCATTAGACTTCCTAGGTATTTGAATTCCTCTACTTATTTTAGTTGTCTGCCTTCTATAGTTATGTTGATGTTCTGTTTATTTTTGGCGACATTCATGACTTCTGTTTTGTTGATGTTGATTTTCATGTTGTATTTTGTTCCTAAGATGTTGAGTTTGTTTAAGTGTTCTTGTAGGTCTTCTATTGTTTCATGTATTAGTGCCTGGTCGTCTGCAAATAGAAGCTCGTTGATCTCCTCTGTCTCTGATGGGTTGGCTAGCTTGCATATATGGTCCACGTATGTAATAAACAGTAGGGGGGATAGTACGCACCCCTGTCTTACACCTGATCTAACTTCGAAGTGGTCTGTGTAGCCTGTTGCTGTTCTGACCCTGCAGCTGCTGTTGGCGTAGAGACTTTTAATAATGTTGGTTAGATGTTGGCTTACTCCGTATGTTGTTAGTATCTCCCACAGTTGTTCTCTGTTTACTCTGTCGAATGCTTTTTCCTGGTCAATGAAGGCTATGTATAAGTTTTGGTTGTGTTCTGTCGTTCTTTCTGCAAGCTGTTTTAGTGTGAATAGTGCGTCGATACATCCTATGTTTTTTCGGAACCCCATTTGAGAATCGCTTAACTGTAGTTCTATTATGTTGTTAATTAATTCTGCAAATTGAGTCTAAAATGTGGTAGCTATGTTTAATAAAATAGATTGATGTATATATTCTGTCTGTACATAATTCGGTTTAATTTATTGAATAGGCAATCAAGGTTCGTAGTGGCGTGACTAGTTTTGAGGCTTTCATGGATCATAGCAACAAATGAATCGGAAATAACTTAGGGTGGTACAGCTTGAAAACCTCTGACAGTGGGAAGACATTATCTGAGAATGGCGTGGATTAGAGAGCTCATCCCGCCAGAGTCGATTATTATGTGTTGTCCATCAAAGATAAATGGAAAGTCTGGTCGATTTTGTAGATAAAGATTCACAACTCTGGGTGGTCGATTTTGTAGATATAGATCCTCGCCCGTGGGTGGTCCGGGTCCGTGTGTAGAGTGCCAGAGAGTATTCATTAGAGCGCTAATTCCATCCAGTCGCTCTCCCGTTTCTGCAGGTGTATTATTTGGAACGTTCCACATCTTGGTATAGCTGATCATTACATCCGTACCCCATGTTAGTTACATTCTTTCGACAAACTACATTTATACAATAAAAGATCGGATACAATACTCACATCAATTTAATTTCTTTTCCAAATCGGAGGCTTTATTCTGAACAACTATATTCTACAGACCAGATAGATTCTTATAACAGCTATACTCTACAGACCAGATAGATTCTTATATCAGCTATACTCTACAGATCAGATAGATTCTTATATCAGCTATACTCTACAGACCATATATATTGTAAATCAGCTACACTCAGTATACCAGAAGACATTCTTCAAAACGCTACCACCATTATTATAGAAACAATGCTATCTCAGATACACTCCACTTTCTCTATTTTGTTGGCCCTTTTGTTTTTTTACATTTTTGGAGCATAAAAAACATCAGAAAGAAACAATCGACATTTTTCAGGCACACCATGAGAAGAGGAAAGTTGGAATACTTGCTTATAACAGGTAAAATAGAATTAGAGAGATCGCAGACGACAAAGAGTGAAGATACTGGGTAGCTTGGTGTCACGGCATGGAACACAGTCAACAATGCAATTGATACGAGACACTGTCGATAGAGGGATGTGGAGGGACATGATCGCCTTCGTCAACCGGTTGGCACATAATGATGATGATACTTTTATCAAAACAGGCTACAGTTACAAGCAAATTTACAAGCTTCATTTTGTCAACTAATTCATTCCCGTAAATGTCTGTCCTGAATGTCCATTTTGTCAACAACTAATTCATTCCCGTAAATGTCTGTCCTGAATGTCCATTTTGTCAACAACTAATTCATTCCCGTAAATGTCTGTCCTGAATGTCCATTTTGCTTTTGTCAACTTCAGATCAAGAAATACTGATCCGAGAAATAGACTAAATATAAAAATGTATTTTTAACAAGATTTTCTGTGGCAATTGGTATAATTTCTTTCTTTCTTTCTTTCTTTCTTTCTTTCTTTCTTTCTTTCTTTCTTTCTTTCTTTCTTTCTTTCTTTCTTTCTTTCTTTCTTTCTTTCTCTCTGTAGTTGACCCGACTATTACTAAACAAATAAATACCCCCTTTTGTTATCCGCCCTAGAATTGTTGTTATGTGGGAGCTGATGTGTTGTGTTGTTGTTTTTTTACATCATTAGGTCCGAAGTATCCGACTTCAGTACGACTTTTTTGAGTATCGGATTGCCTTCCACCATCGATCCCTAATCACTTGGCCAACAGGATTGTCTCTTTCCAGGAGCACTACTGGGGTGTGGAGCAGGGTCTTGATCAGCTTGTTCGCCAGTCCTGACGCATGCAGTCAGCTGATGATCGATGACTCCTTCTGGTGTAACAATACCACGTGACCTAGTCTTAGGCCGAACAGAATCAAATGATCATCATTTGAAGACTATTCAGTCGATCTGTCTGTAAACAAAAACAGAACCTGAGATCTGTCTGTAAACAAAAACAGAACTGAGATATGTCTGGAAACAAAAACAGAACCTGAGATATGTCTGTAAACAAAAAACAGAACCTGAGGTCTGTCTGTAAAACAAAAACAGAACCTGAGATATGTCTGTAAACAAAAACAGAACCTGAATGATAAAGTTGAAGAAAGTAACAACTGCAAGACAGCTCAATGACCGCCTTACCTTTGTCTATGACCAGCTTCGTTATATTAGCACAGTATCTATGGGTCCCTCGACGCTGAAAGGCAAATTAGGAAGGACAAAAGAAGAAGTGTCCATGAGAACTCCCATCACGGTGCAAATTATTTGCTAGTATCTGCCCACATTAGTGAGATTACAATAGGTGGAACTGAAAATAAATAGAGATACGACCAAAATTATGAGAATTAATGCAGCTAGTAATAAGCAAATAACAATAGGAGAAATACCTCTACTAGACGCACAATCGTACATATATCAGGTCAGTAATACAGACAAAGAGGGATGAACAGAAAATGATAACAAAATAAGGATATCAAAGGCAAGAGGTGTTGTACTGTGAACATAATGAAATCCAAAGAAATTAGTTTAGATTCAAAAATAAAAATTTTCAACTCCAATGTTAAGTCAGTCCTATTATATGGCTATAAAACATGGAGAACAACAAAAATGACAATCATGAAGATACAGACGTTGATTAATAGATGCTTGCACAGAATAAAAGGATGAAAATGGCAAGACAAAATCACTAAAATAAAACTATGCAAAAGTACCAGTCAAAAATCAGTGGATAAAGAGATACAGTGAAAACGATGGCGCTGGATGGGACACACTCTGCAGAAGCCAACCTTGAGTATTACACAACATGCCCTTTTTTTTAAATCTCCAAGGAAAAAGACAAAGAGGGAGACCAAAATATTCTTGGAGAAAACAGATGGAAGCAGAGATGAAGTTGATGAGGAAGACATGGAGTGGTCTTAAAAGAATGGCAAGAAACAGAACGGCTTGGAAATTGTTTGTTGAAAACCTATGCTCCACAGGAGCTGAAAGGTAAAAGAAGAGACCTGCCCATAATAATTTTTTTAAAGCGTGTTATTGTATTTATGTTTTCAGGAAATCTATGTATTACTGCTGACAGTTATATTTCCTACAGCTCTCTTTGTTTGTTATTTAAAATATAAACATATGTATCCTATATATACTGTATAGATTCATGCGCAGCAAAATGAAGTCGTATGTGATATGATCATATAGTATCTTGGTTACTTTGCTATTGTTAACTCTTTCAGTACCAAAGGTTTTTATCAATGCAGCGGAAGAAATGTCAGAAATAAAACTTTTCATGGTTTTAAATATTAATCTACACGCCTATATATATCTAATACCTAAAATAGATATGAATTTATAGATAATTTGAAAAGGAATGAGATTTGACCAATACCAAGATGATACCAGACATGTAACAAGAACATGTATTGATGATCGTGCACAGGAGTATTGATGATCGTGCACAGGAGTATTGATGATCGTGCACAGGAATCAAAGTGACGCACTCTGCGGCTAAACGTAGGCAATTGAAATCAGCATGACGTATAGTGCGTCGAAGAGTAGAGAAAGAGATAACATAGTCAACTATACGATCATGTTCTTTTGTCTACAACTGTCGTCGATGTATTCGGACAGTGTCCATGATCACTCTTGTCTCAGGTAAATCGCAGGTATGAAAGAAATCTTTATCCTGTCGTATTAAATCCTAATCAAATCTGCCGGATCGAAACCACAGACTATTTTGACTTCTTCATCGAGCAAAAACAAGAGGAAACAATGGATTCACGTGCCTGAGACAGATCACGTGATACACCTCTAGCCAATCCTTCCAGCTTTCTTCAGGTGATAAGAGTTCTTACAAGCATGTCGAGCGGCAGGGGCGGCCACCTGACGCACCCACCAGTATTGTTTACCCAGGCATGTTGGCAAAACCCGAACATATGACGGAGAGTACGTCCCATTAAACAACGACAAGGCAGTGACAAAATGGTTGAAAACCGTCGTGCTATTGTCTCGTGATTTCTACCGCTGTGAAGTAGTGCCAAATTAAAACTACATCCGGCGCATGCGCTAAAATGGAGATGGTTATAGTCACGTGAGTGCGGTCGCGTGCTGAAAGTCTGAAAGAAAGGAAGCATTAGGGAGTCGGCTGTGACGAAGATGGGCCGTGCGGAATGAAGAGTTCTTTAATGGAATCCAAAAAGTTCTTGTAGGATCTGCACGAGTGCTGTCTTCGGAGAGTGAAGTCGATCTACTACTTCATGCAAAAGAGTCATCTTGTCTGCAGTATTTTCAACTGAAACGCGGGCTGAAACAGCCGCTGATTGGTATAGAAACTTACAACAAAGATAAAACACAGTTCATGTCGCGATCATTAGTTAACATATCGTTAGTTCCAACTGAAAGTTCTGAAATATCAACCATTAGCTTGGAAATCATCATTTCCTGCTGTGAGTGCCGCTTCCAAACATTATGCCAGTGGCGTTTCCCTTAAAATTGTTTGTCTCACTATTGACACAAGGCTGTGATAATGAATCGAATCCCAGGAATTGAGTTTCATTGACAACATATTTATTGATTATTTGTCTGTATTTTCTGTATTGAAACACATACAGACGTAGGCATGCAAGACAGGAAGCAAATGCTGAGCCCAGAGAAACTTGTTGTCTCATGTTTAACTCCACCTAACGGCATGAGCCTCTCTATGTGTGAGTGCCTATGTGTATGCATATGCGCGTGTGAGTCCAAAAGCAACTATGGAAGAATTATTTTTTAAATTTATATTTCTTTCGCTATTACGTATTTTTGTATTTACAATTCTCCCACAATGACATATTTCCTTATTTATAATTCATGCAATGATGTGTTCGTTGATTTATAATTCTCCTACAATGATATATCTCTTGATTTCTAATGCTCCCACATGACATTTTTCTCTCATCTATAAATCTCCCACAAAGACATTTTTCTCTGATTTATAATTCTCCCACAATGACATTTTTCTCTGATTTATAATTCTTCAACAATGACATATTTCTCAGATTTATAATTCTTCCACAATGACATTTTTCTTCGATTTATAATTCTCCCACTGTGACATTTTTCTCTGATTTATAATTCTCCCACATGACATTTTTCTCTCATCTGTAAATCTCCCACAATGACATTTTTCTCTGATTTATAATTCTTCCACGATGACATATTTCTCAGATTTATAATTCTTCCACAATGACATTTTTTCTCTGATTTATAATTCTCCCACAATGATATTTTTATCTGATTCTCCCACCATGACATTTTTCTCTGATTTATAATTCTTCCACGATGACATATTTCTCAGATTTATAATTCTTCCACAATTACATTTTTTCTCTGATTTATAATTCTCCCACAATGAAATTTTTCTCTGATTTATAATTCTCCCACAATTACATTTTTCTCTGATCTATAATTCTTCCACGATGACATATTTCTCAGATTTATAATTCTTCCACAGTGCCATTTTTGCTCTGATTTATAATTCTCCCACAATGACATTTTTTCTCTGATTTATAATTCTCTCACATGACATTTTTCTCTCATCTATAAATCTCCCACAGTGACATTTTTCTCTTATTTATAATTTTCCCACAATGACATATTTCTCAGATTTATAATTCTCCCACAATGATATTTTTCTCTGATTTATAATTCTCCCACAATGCTATATTTCCTTATTTATAATTCTCCCACAATGACATATTTCATGATTTATAATTCTCCCACAATGACATATTTCATGATTTATAATTCTCTCACAATGACATATTTCATGATTTATAATTATCTCACAATGACATATTTCATGATTTATAATTATCTCACAATGACATATTTCATGATTTATAAATCTCCCACAATGACATATTTCATGATTTATAATTCTCTCACAATGACATGTTTCATGATTTATAATTCTCTCACAATGACATATTTCATGATTTATAATTATCTCACAATGACATATTTTATGATTTATAATTGTCTCACAATGACATATTTCATGATTTATAATTCTCTCACAATGACATATTTCATGATTTATAAATATCTCACAATGACATATTTCATGCTTTATAATTCTCTCACAATGACATATTTCATGATTTATAATTCTCTCACAATGACATATTTCATGATTTATAATTCTCTCACAATGACAAAATTCTCAGATTTACAATTCTCACACAATGGCATATTTCTCAGATTTATAATTCTCCAAAAATGACATATTTCTTGATTTATAAATCTTCCATGATAACATACTTCTCATATTTATAATTCTCCCACAATGACAAATTTTTAAATTTATAATTCTCCCACAATGACGTATTTCTCAGGTTTTATAATTCTCCAAAAATGACAGTATCTCATTGATGATTTGATGCTACCAGTATCTCATTGATGATACGATGCTACCAGTATCTCATTTATGATACGATGCTACCAGTATCTCATTGATGATACTATGCTACCAGTAACTCATTTATGATACGATGCTACCGGTATCTCATTGATGATACGATGCTACCAGTATCTCATTTATGATACGATGCTACCAGTATCTCATTGATGATACGATGCTACCAGTATCTCATTTATGATACGATGCTACCAGTTCGTTCGTTCGTTCGCTTTCGTCAGCTTTGACCTCTGACGAAGTCCCACCCACTCAATTTTGTGGGACTGAATTTTGCGTGTAAAGTCTGTTTTATCCCATTACAGGATGCCCCTCGCCATGCAGGCAGATTTACTCCGACTTCAGAGGTACTAATTTTTAGGGAATTAGTAAAACCCAAGTGTCCTCGCCAGGGTACGAACCCCGGCTGTTGCCGTGGTAAGCCAACCGCCTATCGATTGCGCTAACCGGACACCCTGATGCTACCAGTATCTCATTGATGATACGATGCTACCAGTAACTCATTTATGATACGATGCTACCAGTATCTCATTGATGATATGATGCTACCAGTATCTCATTGATGATACGATGCTACCAGTAACTCATTTATGATACGATGCTACCAGTATCTCATTGATGATACGATGCTACCAGTATCTCATTGATGATATGATGCTACCAGTATCTCATTGATGATATGATGCTACCAGTATCTCATTGATGACACTAATCTTCAGCTTCAGAATAAAGAAACTTGACAGACAAAACGTCTTCATAAGAAAATACAAATACACGATTTATTCCCAGCTGTGATCGTAACCCTATGCTATAGTCGTGTGTACACCTGCGTGAAAGACATCGACAATGATAGCTATCTTTTTCAATAATTAAGTTGACCATGTGTTTAAGCGTTTGGCTTTCGTGGCCATGTACTGTGCCGAGGAGTACGGGTTCGAACCTGCTTCAAATCATCTAAAGTTCTTTATTTTTTCGGTTGTTGATTATTTGTGATGTCCCCAAGTGCTGTAAACAAACCTCTTTCCCTGAAATGATTCGCTGAACTATCCGGAAGTTTCCCTCTAGAGACATATTCATTTTTTTGTATTTGTTTCCAGGCTAGAAGTGACCGTGTACAGGACAATACCGACATGCAGAATAGGAGCCAATAATGTTCCATTTAATGATAAACTTATTAATAGCGATAACGAGAGGACTCTCCTCCTTCTTTCCTTCCTCATTTACCTTTCAGCGTCGAGGGGACATATAATTTGAGTTCTACTGTTCATCACTGCTACTGTTTTGTTTCCTAGTGTTTTTAATATTCCATCAATCCATTTTTTTCGTAATCAGCCCTTGAGTTTGGTGTTCTTGCAACGTTTATTGAAGTCTGGTTGTGTTGTGTTTGATCTTGCTGTCTTATCATGTGCCCAACCCATTCAATCTGTGTTTTTTCTTTATGGTTTCTGTGGTCTGGGTCATTTCTAGCCTTTTTCTCAGTTCTTCAATTCTGATAATTCTTTTGTCAGTTCTTCATTTCTGATAATTCTTTTCTCAGTTCTTCATTTCTGATAATTCATTTGTCAGTTCTTCATTTCTGATAATTCTTTTCTCAGTTCTTCATTTCTGATAATTCATTTGTCAGTTCTTCATTTCTGATAATTCTTTTCTCAGTTCTTCATTTCTGATACTTCTTTTCTCAGTTCTTCATTTCTGGTACTTCTTTTCTCAGTTCTTCATTTCTGATACTTCTTTTCTCAGTTCTTCATTTCTGGTACTTCTTTTCTCAGTTCTTAATTTCTGATAATTCTTTTGTCAGTTCTTCATTTCTGATAATTCTTTTCTCAGTTCTTCATTTCTGATAATTCTTTTGTCAGTTCTTCATTTCTGATAATTCTTTTCTCAGTTCTTCATTTCTGATACTTCTTTTCTCAGTTCTTCATTTCTGGTACTTCTTTTCTCAGTTCTTCATGTCTGGTACTTCTTTTCTAAGGTTGTTTCCTGTCACGTGTCTAGTACATTTCATCCCGGTGGTGGTTATTTTACTTATTCTTCTTGAGTCTAAGGTCAAGGTCTGGTATTGATAGCACAAAGTTGGTTGAAACTTGTATTGTAGAGTACCACTAATTTCTTGTCCATGTTATTTTTGTGTTGGAGAGCCAGTTTTGCAGCGTCTTTGGGGGCTTCAGTTTCTGCTTTATAGTTGTTTGAGAATTTCCCAGTAGCTATTGACTTGGTGATCTCGTCCTGGTTATTCAGCCTCAAGAACTCCATTCCTCCTCTATTTCTGGTGGCGTTTATAGCAGAGCCATCCTTGTATATGTGTGACCAGGAGTCCTGTGGGTAGTTGTTGTATATGTGTGACCAGGAGTCCTGTGGGTAGTTGTTGTATATGTGTGACCAGGAGTCCTGTGGGTAGTTGTTGTATATGTGTGACCAGGAGTCCTGTGGGTAGTTGTTGTATATGTGTGACCAGGAGTCCTGTGGGTAGTTGTTGTATATGTGTGACCAGGAGTCCTGTGGGTAGTTGTTGTATATGTGTGACCAGGAGTCCTGTGGGTAGTTGTTGTATATGTGTGACCAGGAGTCCTGTGGGTAGTTGTTGTATATGTGTGACCAGGAGTCCTGTGGGTAGTTGTTGTATATGTGTGACCAGGAGTCCTGTGGGTAGTTGTTGTATATGTGTGACCAGGAGTCCTGTGGGTAGTTGTTGTATATGTGTGACCAGGAGTCCTGTGGGTAGTTGTTGTATATGTGTGACCAGGAGTCCTGTGGGTAGTTGTTGTATATGTGTGACCAGGAGTCCTGTGGGTAGTTGTTGTATATGTGTGACCAGGAGTCCTGTGGGTAGTTGTTGTATATGTGTGACCAGGAGTCCTGTGGGTAGTTGTTGTATATGTGTGACCAGGAGTCCTGTGGGTAGTTGTTGTATATGTGTGACCAGGAGTCCTGTGGTAGTTGTTGTATATATGTTTTTCTGCTACGTGCTTTCTCTCTGTGTCTGTTTGGGTGCATTTTTTCATAATTCCTATTATGTCTTCCTTAAGTTCTGGTATTTTGTGTTTCCCATGAGGAGACATATCAGATGGGCTTATGGGTTTCGGCATTGTTTGGGACAGTACTGGGTCACTACTTGTCAGTTCTTTGGAGATTGCAGCGAAGTTGCTCCTCTTTAGTCTTTCTTTTCCGAAACCTGTTATTCTTTGGTGCATGGGGTGGCTAGGGATCCTTTTATATTTCTCCGCTTGTTGCAAACGTTAGTGACCCGTCTGTCATCTAAGGGTTGTAAGCCTGTTACTGTTTCTAAAGTCTCGATAGGTGTAGTTTTCGTAACACCAGTGATGATACGGGCAGCCTGATTTTGTGTTCTGTTAATTTTGCTAAGCTGTGATTTGGAAGCCATAGCCCAGGCTGTGACTCCATACTCTATGACTGGTCTTACTTTTCCTACGTATAGTCGTTTCAAGATATTACTGTCTGCTCCTCAGTCTGTTCCTGCCAATTTCTTCATAATATCTGTTCGTGCTCTGGCTCTTTTGTTTGCTTTGTCTCTCTGACTTATCCATATCATTCTGTGATCCATGGTGACGCCAAGATATGTTGGGTTTTGGTCAATAAGAAGGGGTATGGTCTTTTATTTTCAATTTTGCAGAGAGTGTGTTTCTTGATAGGCTGAAAATTGTGTATATAGTTTTTTCCGGTAATTGGTAGTAGAAAAATGGAAACAAGAACACCCAAAGTATAACAAGAGGGATGTATACCTCCAATTATCAAGGAAGGATAAAGTCATCATACTTGGCCTACGTTCTGGCCACAACAGAATAAGAAACCACATGTTCACCAAACTCAAAATAGGAACTACTAGCCAATGTCACTGTACACTGGATAACTTGACAACAAAACATGTTTTACGGTATTGCCCCCAGTACAGAGCCTGAGAAGTACAATATGGTCCATACCCACCACCTTGGAAGAGAAACAATACGGGGCAACCGAATCACTGAAACAGACAGCTGCCTTCATAAGAGAGTCCGGAATCGTAGTCTGAATGGGCCATGATCGCAGAAGAAGAAGTATTGTAGAGTACCCTTTTTGCCTCTAGAATTATTTCTTTTTTAGGCAATAGTGGTGATAGCTTTTATTTGTTCATGCTGACTTCGAAACGTATTTCCTGAGTAAATACAATCTTCAAGTATTTTTATAATATTGTTTATCGTTTGCTTTCATTCAAATGGGCTTAGCAAATAACAAAAAAAAAAGAACACTATATCGGAAAGCTTACATCTGAGAACGCACTTATCTACTTGTACATCTTTGACAGACCTGTTGCACAGATAAGACAGACCTGTTGCACAGATAAGACAGACCTGTTGCACAGATAAGACAGACCTGTTGCACAGATAAGACAGACCTGTTGCACAGATAAGACAGACCTGTTGCACAGATAAGACAGACCTGTTGCACAGATAAGACAGACCTGTTGCACAGATAAGACAGACCTGTTGCACAGATAAGACAGACCTGTTGCACAGATAAGACAGACCTGTTGTACAGATAAGACAGACCTGTTGCACAGATAAGACAGAGCTGTTGCACAGATAAGACAGACCTGTTGCACAGATAAGACAGACCTGTTGCACAGATAAGACAGACCTGTTGCACAGATAAGACAGATCTGTTGCACAGATAAGACAGACCTGTTGCACAGATAAGACAGACCTGTTGCACAGATAAGACAGACACAAGCCAATCCTCAGAATTACAAAGTCAATGTTCGAGAATACAAAAAAAATACATACAAAAATTGGCATGAAGAATCAAGCTTTGAATTTTGGAATACAAACTTAAGCACAAGTGCGTTTTCGCCTGAAATATCGAATTAAGAGGGGACCTACATAGCTGAGTGGTTAGTGTACTAGACTACAAAGGGCAAGAGTTCGATCCTTATCGACGGCTTCATGTTCAACCAGCCTTAAAAGGGTACTGGACTTTTGTTAACTGGGAAAGTAAAGCGGTACAGGCGTAATACTGTCCACGTTACTTCAAACATAATGTACCCGTTGTTTGTAAATAATATGGACACATTACTTACTATCTCATGAAGAGATTATGGGCTCTTCTTTTCCTTTCCTCTGCCATCTGCCTTTCACCGTCGAGGAGAGAGATAATGAATTGTTGCAACAATTTAGTGATGTGTCCATGCCTTGGAGCAGCTTCTAATGAGGAAACTCAATAATCAGATGACGATGAATGTATCTACAAATGATCCTGTACTTGGGAGCTTCACAGGAAGCTCGTCAAAAATCGCAGGCAAATTCTTGATGAAAGAAATAGCAATATTTAGGAGAAAGAGTGTAACCCAGGAGATGGAAGAGTGAAGAAGGTAAACGAACATATTATATGCTTAATGGTTATGAGGGTGCCACGGTAGCTCGATGGTTAGTGAACTGCGCTACAAAGGAAAAGAGGTAGAGTTTGATCCCGACTGACGGCTTCCTGGTTCACCCAGCCTTAAACGGCTACCCAATTTTTTTTCTGGGAAAGTAAAGCGGCACGGAAGTAATACTGACCACATTACTCCAAAAATCATGTGCTGAAGGTCTGTAAAAATCATGGTCACTAACACCATATTCCCTATAGGCCACTTGGTGTGACGGTGCTCTTGACTTGTTTACTTGACGTGTTTACTTGACTTGTTTACTTTACTTGTTTACTTGACTTGTTTACTTGACTTGTTTACTTGACTTGTTTACTTGACTTGTTTACTTGACGTGTTTACTTGACTTGTTTACTTGACTTGTTTACTTGACTTGTTTACTTGACTTGTTTACTTGACTTGTTTACTTTACTTGTTTACTTGACTTGTTTACTTGACTTGTTTACTTGTCTTGTTTACTTTACATGTTTACTTTACTTGTTTACTTGACTTGTTTACTTGACTTGTTTACTTTACTTAATGGAGATAATTGATGAAAGAAGTGAGTAAGTAGAACACAAGAATAAAATAACAACAGTAAGAAAAAAAGCAATAATAAACAGACAGACTACAATCATTAAACGGTGTAAAGACTGCAATCATTAACTGATAATAAGAATATAATCATTAACTTATATAAAAGTTACAATCATTAACTGATATAAAAGTACCAATCATTAACTGATATAAAGGTTACAATCATTAATTGATATAAAAGTTACAATCATTAACTGATATAACGGTTACAATCATTAACTGTTATAAAGGTTACAATCATTAACTGATATAAAGGTTACAATCATTAACTGATATAAAGGTTACAATCATTAACTGATATAAAGGTTACAATAATTAACTGATATAAAGGTTACAATCATTAACTGACATAAAGGTTACAATAATTAACTGATATAAACGTTACAATCATTAACTGATATAAAGGTTACAATCATTAACTGATATAAAAGTTACAATCATTAACTGATATAAAGGTTGCAATCATTAACTGATATAAAGGTTACAATCATTAACTGATATAAAGGTTACAATAATTAACTGATATAACGGTTACAATCAATAACTGATATAAAGGTTACAATCATTAACTGATATAAAGGTTACAATCATTAACTTATATAAAGGTTACAATCATTAACTGATATAAAGGCTACAATCATTAACTGATATAAAGGTTACAATCATTAACTGATATATAAAGGTTACAATCAATAACTGATATAAAGGTTCACAATCATTTAACTGATATAAAGGTTACAATCATTAACTGATATAAAGGCTAAAGATATAAAGCAATCATTAGCTGATATAAAGGTTGCAATCATTAACTGATATAAAGGCCGTAATCATTAAATATAAAGGCTACAATCATTAACTGATATAAAGGCCGTAATCATTAACTGATATAAAGGCTACAACCGTAATCATTAACTGATATAAAGGCTACAATCATTAACTGATATAAAGGCCGTAATCATTAACTGATATAAAGGCTACAATCATTAACTGATATAAAGGCCGTAATCATTAACTGATATAAAGGCCGTAATCATTAACTGATATAAAGGCTACAATCATTAACTGATATAAAGGCCGTAATCATTAACTGATTTAAATGGTGATAGTTCAATGATTAGACAAGCTTTGTTGCACCTTGAGTCCATTTCTCCTGGTTGTAGAATTGTCGCTTGTCACTAGGATTCCTAGATATCTAAAGTCATTCACTTATTTTAGTTGTCTGCCATCTATAGTTATGTTGATGTTCTGTTTCTATTTTGCGATATTTAGGACTTCTGCTTTGTTAATGTTGGCCACCACTTTGTATTGGTTGCCTTGCTTCTTCGTCTATTTAAGTGTTCTTGCAAGTCTTCTATTTTTCCATGTACGAGTGTCTGAACGCCTCCAAATAGGAGCTCATTAATCTCCTCTGTCTCCCATGTGTTTGCGAACTTACATATGTAATCCATGACTGTGTGGCACCAGTTAATGAGGAGACTTTCAAGTTTCGAGTTAAATTGGTTAGACGTTGGTTCATTAAATAGGGATTGTCTTCGAAGAATTTCCAAGAAACCACCGTCACGTGATTGACAACACGACACCAGAACATCACGTTGTTTGACTCGTTTCGATGACATTTTGTGTGCGTCCCCACCCCCCTCCCCTTTCCCGCTGCGGGTAAAGACAAGGCAGCATATAGGCGGTTATCTATGATATATCTCGAGCTCAGAAATTATTAACCATTGTGATGTAACCTGTAATCTTATTTTAAAACATACATTTTTTTATAATCGAGTCTTCTTATAAAAAACATCGGACAGAGGCAAAACGGGTACACAGCAACACGATCTTCATCGAAACTCTGTAATACATGGACCCCGGATTCAAGAACAATCATTCATACATGGAAACGTTGCAATCATTAATCGAAAGATTATGCTAAATTGTGTTTGAGGAGTTGAGCCAGCAAACATAACTTGTTTCAAGCTGAGACACTTGCTACAGTGTAGTCAAGAAATTATTCAACAAAAACTTCAACATTTCCTGCTCATTGTTTGATTGCCTTCTGTCCCAACTGCTTCTCTTCAACTCGTCACGGTCGCTAGAATTAATCATCTAGACAGATCTCGAACCAGAAATGTCGCGATGGACGGACAGACAGACAAACAAACAGACAGATTGACAGGTAGACAGACAAGCCAACGGATAGACATATATGCAGACTGACACACAGAAAACAGACAGACAAACAACAGACAGATTGACAGGTAGACAGACAAGCCAACGGATAGACATATATGCAGACTGACACACAGAAAACAGACAGACAAACAACAGACAGATTGACAGGTAGACAGACAAGCCAACGGATAGACATATATGCAGACTGACACACAGAAAACAGACAGACAAACAACAGACAGATTGACAGGTAGACAGACAAGCCAACGGATAGACATATATGCAGACTGACACACAGAAAACAGACAGACAAACAAACAGACAGATTGACAGGTTAGACAGACAAGCCAACGGATAGACATATATGCAGACTGACACACAGAAAACAGACAGACAAACAACAGACAGATTGACAGGTAGACAGGCAAGCCAACGGATAGACATATATGCAGACTGACACACAGAAAACAGACAGACAAACAACAGACAGATTGACAGGTAGACAGACAAGCCAACGGATAGACATATATGCAGACTGACACACAGAAAACAGACAGACAAACAACAGACAGATTGACAGGTAGACAGACAAGCCAACGGATAGACATATATGCAGACTGACACACAGAAAACAGACAGACAAACAACAGACAGATTGACAGGTAGACAGACAAGCCAACGGATAGACATATATGCAGACTGACACACAGAAAACAGACAGACAAACAACAGACAGATTGACAGAAGGATGGTCGAACAGATAGACGGTCGGCGGGAAAGACAGACAGACAGACAGATAGATAGATAGATAGATAGATAGATAGATAGATAGATAGATAGATAGATAGATAGATAGATAGATAGATAGATAGATAGATAGATAGATAGATAGATAGATAGATAGATAGATAGATAGATAGATAGATAGATAGATAGATAGATAGATAGATAGATAGATAGATAGATAATAGCCAGCGGCAATAGTTTAATCCGACACGTGACCTCTGACACTGTCTCTGCCTGACACGCTGTGACTGACATTCAAAAGAAAATGACGCAATTTGTGTATGCCAGGGAGAGAGCATCTCTCCAGTGTCCGGGGCATCCACGAATAGCTGTTAAACACTGTAAGTACTCATTATTTCCAATGTATTCAGACTTTAGTGGTAGTTTGACACGCCACTTCGACAGGACGTACTGGCTGCTGTCACACAGAACCATCAAACAGTGGCGGAACTGTGGTTTTCCTGTTGGTGGGTGGGGAGATTAAAAATTATAAGCTGATACTGAGGCGTTTTTTGTTTTAAGTTACATTTTTAAATATAGGACAAAGGTTAACTCTATTCAGCTGTTTGGTCTAGAATCCGTTTAGGCGTTGGGTCTAGAATCTTCATTTACTACCGTTGAGGCGTTGGGTCTAGAATCTTCATTTGCTACCGTTGAGGCGTTAGGTCTAGAATCTTCATTTGCTACCGTTGAGGCGTTGGGTCTAGAATCTTCATTTGCTACCGTTGAGGCGTTGGGTCTAGAATCTTCATTTGCTACCGTTGAGGCGTTGGGTCTAGAATCTTCATTTGCTACCGTTGAGGCGTTGGGTCTAGAATCTTCATTTGCTACCGTTGAGGCGTTGGGTCTAGAATCTTCATTTGCTACCGTTGAGGCGTTGGGTCTAGAGTCTTCATTTGCTACCGTTGAGGCGTTGGGTCTAGAATCTTCATTTGCTACCGTTGAGGCGTTGGGTCTAGAATCTTCATTTGCTACCGTTGAGGCGTTGGGTCTAGAATCTTCATTTGCTACCGTTGAGGCGTTGGGTCTAGAATCTTCATTTGCTACCGTTGAGGCGTTGGGTCTAGAATCTTTATTTGCTACCGTTGAGGCGTTGGGTCTAGAATCTTCATTTGCTACCGTTGAAGCGTTGGGTCTAGAATCTTCATTTGCTACCGTTGAGGCGTTGGGTCTAGAATCTTCATTTGCTACCGTTGAGGTGTTGGGTCTAGAATCTTCATTTGCTACCGTTGAGGCGTTGGGTCTAGAATCTTCATTTGCTACCGTTGAGGCGTTGGGTCTAGAATCTTCATTTGCTACCGTTGAGGCGTTGGGTCTAGAATCTTCATTTACTACCGTTGAGGCGTTGGGTCTATGACCTCCATTAAACTGCATTTGAGGCGTTGGTCTATGACCTCAATATACTACTGTTGAGGCGTTGTGTCTATGACTTCAATGTACTGCCATTGGGGCGTTGGTCTATGACCTCCATATACTGCCGAAGAGGCGTTGGGTCTATGACCTCCATATACTGCCGTTGTGGCGTTGGGTCTATGACCTCCATATACTGCTGTTGAGGCGTTGGGTCTATGACCTCCATATACTGCCGTTGAGGCTTGATTCTATGACCACCATATACTGCCGATGAGGCGTTGGGTCTATGACCTCCATATACTGCCGTTTAGGCGTTGGGTCTATGACCTCCATAAACTGCCGTTGAGGTGTTGGGTCTATGACCTCTATATACTGCCGATGAGGCGTTGGGTCTATGACCTCCATATACTGCCGTTGAGGCGTTGGGTCTATGACCTCCATATACTGCCGATGAGGCGTTGGGTCTATGACCTCCATATACTGCCGTTGAGGCGTTGGGTCTATGACCTCCATATATTGCCGTTGAGGCTTTGGGTCTATGACCTCCATATACTGCCGATGAGGCGTTGGGTCTATGACCTCCATATACTGCCGATGAGGCGTTGGGTCTATGACCTCCATATATTGCCGTTGAGGCGTTGGGTCTATGACCTCCCTCAACTGCCGTTGAGGCGTTGGGTCTACGAAATCCATATGCTGCAGTTAAGACTTTGGGTCTAGAGCCTCCATTTACTGCCGTTGAGGCGTTGGTCTATGACCTCCTTATACTGCCACATGTATCAGATGTGTGAGACGTGTTAATGTATCAGATGTGTGAGACGTGTTAATGTATCAGATGTGTGAGACGTGTTAATGTATCAGATGTGTGAGACGTGTTAATGTATCAGATGTGTGAGACGTGTTAATGTATCAGATGTGTGAGATGTGTTAATGTATCAGATTTGTGAGATGTGTTAATGTATTAGATGTGTGAGACGTGTTAATGTATCAGATGTGTAAGACGTTTTAATGTATCAGATTTGTGAGATGTGTTAATGTATTAGATGTGTGAGACGTGTTAATGTATCAGATTTGTGAGATATGTTAATGTATCAGATTTGTGAGATATGTTAATGTATCAGATTTGTGAGTATGTTAATGTATCAGATTTGTGAGATATGTTAATGTATCAGATTTGTGAGATATGTTAATGTATCAGATGTGTAAGACGTTTTAATGTATCAGATTTGTGAGATGTGTTAATGTATTAGATGTGTGAGACGTGTTAATGTATCAGATTTGTGAGATATGTTAATGTATCAGATTTGTGATATATGTTAATGTATCAGATTTGTGAGATGTGTTAATGTATTAGATGTGTGAGACGTGTTAATGTATCAGATTTGTGAGATGTGTTAATGTATCAGATGTGTGAGATATGTTAATGTATCAGATTTGTGAGATGTGTTGATGTATTAGATGTGTGAGACGTGTTAATGTATCAGGTGTCTGAGAAAAGTAAATGTATCATGTGTGTGAGAAGTGTTAATGTATCAGATGTGTGAGACGTGTTAATGTATATGGTGTGTGAGAAGTGTTAATAAATCAGTTGTGTGAGACGTGTTAATGTATCAGGTGTGTGAGATGTGTTAATGTATCACATGTGTGAGACGTGTTAATGTATCAGATGTGGGAGACGTGTTAATGTGTCATATGTGTGAGACGTGTTAATGTATCAGGTGTGTGAGAAGTGTTAATGTATCAGGTGTGTGAGATATGTTAATGTATAAGATGTGAGAGACGTGTTAATGTATCAAGTGTGTGAAACGTGATAATGAATCGGATGTACGATACGTGTTAATGTATCAGAAGTGTGAGACGTGTTAATGTATCAGAAGTGTGAGACGTGTTAATGTATCAGAAGTGTGAGACGTGTTAATGTATCAGAAGTGTGAGACGTGTTAATGTATCAGAAGTGTGAGACGTGTTAATGTATCAGAAGTGTGAGACGTGTTTATTTATCTGATATGCGAGACGTTTAAATGTATCAAGTGTGTTAGACGTGTTAATGTATCAAGTGTGTAAGACGTGTTAATCTATCAGGTTTGCGAGACGTGTTAATGTATCAGATGTGTGAGACGTATTAATGTATCAGATGTATGAGACGCATTAATGTATCAAGTGTGTAAGACGTATTAATGTATCAGATGTGTGAGAAGGGTAAATGTATCAGGTGTGTGAGAAGTGTTAATGTATCAGATATTTGAGTCATGTTAATGTATCAGATGTGAGAGGCGTGTTAATGTGTCAGTTGTGTGAGACGTGTTAATGTATCAGATGTGCGAGACGTGTTAACGTATCAGGTGTGTGGGATGTTTTAATGTATCAGGTGTGTGAGACATGTTAACGAATCAGATGTGAGAAACGTGTTAATGTATCAGATGTGAGAAACATGTTAATGTATCAGATGTGAGAAACGTGTTAATGTATCAGATGTGAGAGACGTGTTAATGTGTCCGTTGTGTGAGACGTGTTAATATATCAAGTGTGTGAGACGTGTTAACGAATCAGATGTGAGAGATGTGTTAATGTAGCAGATGTGAGAGACGTGTTAATGAATCAGATGTGAGAGACGTGTTAATGTATCAGGTGTGAGAGACGTGTTAATGTATCAGATGTACGAGACGTTTTAATGTATCAGATGTGAGAGACGTGATAATGTATCAGATGTGTGAGACGTATTAATGTATCAGGTGTGTGAGACGTGTTAATGCATCAGGTGTGTGAGACGTGTTAATGCATCAGATGTGTGAGACGTGTTAATGTATCCGATGTGTGAGACATGATAATGTATCGAATATACGATACGTGTTAATGTATGAGATGTTATAAATATAAAAATGAGTTATCTGTTGATAAGTAAATAACTCGCGCATCTTCAATAACCCTTGACAATTACATCGATAATTGTAGACCATAAACATGGCCACTGTCCGAGCAAAACATGTCAGTAGAAACCAATTACTACAGTTGATCCCATGCCATGCTACGGAGTTCGTGCATGTAGGCAGGATTGACCTTGCATTTTCTCGAGGGGATATAGGAGCATCTATGGATCGTTGTGTACTGATGATGATCCTAACAACAATAATGTTAGTTCATATGTGTAGTAGAAACTGTAACTTTCATGAGGCCTTCGTGCTTGATGGCTAATGAGGTTCAATCATTATTCAGCGAAGTTATTCAGATTTAGACATCGATTTAGTGATCGATAACAACAAAAATGGTTGGTTCTATTATTATCAGTCAACGCTTGGACGCGTTGTGTCGTTAGTCTACGCCAAAATCGCGATATCTGCGCCTTTCTGCCCGGCACATCCATCTTAGGCATGAGTTATATTTGGAAAATGTTAACAGCACTTCTCAGGAAGTCAGTAAAGGCGATAGAGCAGCGGTAACATCGTAGAACCGGTCAAACTGATCCCAACCTTGCATTAACATGGGCACCACCTGGCAATAGAGGAGGCAGACCAAGTGGGGACATGTTGACGAACCGTACATGATGAAGTGATAGAGCCTGTAGACAAATAATAATAAATAAATATAGTTATGGAGGGGAACTTCCGGGGCGATAGATCAGTGAATCATTTCAGGGAGAATAAGTATGTTTATAACACTCGGATAAAAAATTCATAAATTGGTTGCTTATCTGGCCGTGTGGTCTTACATTTGGTTCTTGTGGCAAGGCGATGTGTCGAGGGGTACGGGTTTGATCCTGCTTTGGACTTTGTTTTTGTTTTTTTTCGGCTCATTATTTATGATTTTTTTCCCAAGTTTTGTAAATATACTTCTTCCCCTGAAATGATTGGCTGATCTATCAGCAGGTCATGGCGGGAGTTGTCCATGCTTGGTCCAGACCAGATTGGATGGAAATGTCTCGTGAGTGTTCTATGCTCCAACCGGAGTTCAGAGAAGAGAAGACGTGCAAACTATAAGGGTAGCCCCGATAGCTCAGTAGTTAGTGAAGTGGACTACAAAGGACAAGAGGTCGGATTCGATCCTGATAGACGGCTTCCTGGTTCACCAAGCCTTAAATGGGTACCTGATTTTTTTCTAGTAAAGAAAAGCGGTATGGGCGTAATACCGACCGCATTGCCCCAAAAATCATGTGCCGAAGGTTTATTCAAATTATGATCCCTGACACCATATTCACTACACGTCACTTGGCGTGACGGGGCTCTTTACTTTCAATTTTTTTTTTTAATACAAAATATAAGAACACATTCAGGCTGCATTCTTCAAGTAAACAGACTACAAAAAATGAAACCACGAAAGTCACTTTGTCTTATTTATTTCTTGTAGGAGTGAATGTAGATTAAATCTGTTGAGCAACGATTTCTTTTCTATGTAAGACAAAAATAATATACAGTAACTTGGCAAGTAATATTAAATGTAGTTCTCCAATGATTGACGCCATAGATCCAAAAAACCTGATACAATCAACAGGGACTTGAACAAAACTGTTTCTAAACGAATAAAACATTTTGTGAAGTCGGAGCATCAAAGCACCGACAAAACAGTAAGAAGCGATGTAATAAAAAATAGATAACAGTATATGTAATAACGTAAAGATGGAAAAAATAAACCACAGAGTGCTTAATTACAGTGCAGAATTATAGTTATAAAACGCGTTTGAAGGAATAACTAGTAAAGGGCTGTAAGAATGTACGTTACAGTGCATTACATTTGAGTAACGGTTCCTGGCAGTCTTCTCTATTTTTCGTTTGCCTGATGTCTATATCTGCAATTTCGTTTCTTGTATAATTGTTCCTGTTTTTTTTTTTTAATTTTATTTTAATTCTTGCAGAGTTCAGCATATAGTTTTACTGTAGTGTTGTGTAGGTGTCTGGATTTTCTATATTCGGTCCAGTCTTGAGGTATGTGTTCCGGTGTCAGGTGTGCCTGTTCATATGTACATGTGGCTGAGATGCCCACTCTTGAATTTTGTATAGATGTGATTGAGGAGTCAATTGTATCCTGTTCTGAGGCGTGTAATGATAACTTCCTGGTGATGAAAGTGTTAACAGTCGGGCATCGAGTACGTACCTGGCAATGAAAGTGTTAACAGTCGGGCATCGAGTACGTACCTGGCAATGAAAGTGTTAACAGTCGGGCATCGAGTGCGTACCTGCCAATGAAAGTGTTAACAGTCTAGCATCGAGTGCGTATCTGGCAATCAAAATGTTAACAGTCTGACATCTAGTGCGTACCTGGTAATGAAAGTGTTAACAGTCTAGCATCAAGTGCGTTCCTGGCAATAAAAGTGTTAACAGTCTAGCATCGAGTGCGTACCTGGCAATGAAAGTGTTAACAGTCTAGCATCAAGTGCGTTCCTGGCAATGAAAGTGTTAACAGTCTAGCATCAAGTGCGTTCCTGGCAATGAAAGTGTTAACAGTCTGGCATCGAGTGCGTACCTGGCAATGAAAGTGTTAACAGTCTAGCATCAAGTGCGTTCCTGGCAATGAAAGTGTTAACAGTCTGGCATCGAGTGCGTACCTGGCAATGAAAGTGTTAACAGTCTAGCATCAAGTGCGTTCCTGGCAATGAAAGTGTTAACAGTCTAGCATCAAGTGCGTTCCTGGCAATGAAAGTGTTAACAGTCTAGCATCGAGTGCGTTCCTGGCAATGAAAGTGTTAACAGTCTAGCATCAAGTGCGTTCCTGGCAAAGAAAGTGTTAATAGTCTAGCATCGAGTGCGTTCCTGGCAATGAAAGTGTTAACAGTCTAGCATCAAGTACGTGCCTGGTAATGAAAGTGTTAACAGTCTAGCATCAAGTGCGTGCCTGGTAATGAAAGTGTTAACAGTGTCCACTTGCGATGAAGGTGATAGACATTGACGAGAGCTGGAACACCGTCATTGGACATTGATTGCTCAAATAATCGACATTGTAATCAATGAAGATCCGACAATCAACAATTGTTGAGACATCAACTATTTGGAACAACGTCGAAGAAATGGAAAAGTTGCATGACTGCGGCTGCGTGCACAGTTACAGTGCTACTGCAACAAAAATGATGCATACATGTCATCATCTACCGATGTGACTGGACACCTATGAGTTTGCTCATAGTGTTGTGGTATCACATTAAAAACAACACAAATTGCTTTCCTTTTTTCTTGTGCGTACATCCGTTTTGTATTTTTAGCGAAGTCCCGAGGAACTGAATTTTACAAAAATATCATTTCCTTCTATTTTACACACCGGTACCCATGTGTCCCCCGCCATACAGGCAGATATTCTCTGACTTTAGGTGTACTCACGCTTTTTTTATTAATCGTCGAGAACTTTGAATGTTTTTGATCGATTGTTCTCTATCAATTTTGCCCGGCCATTTTTGGATTACTTTTTTCAATGATCAAATGTCGAGTTTTCTTTAACGTGCGCAGAATTCACACGGGACCTTTTGGGGCGTTGTTCGTTGGAGTTCGAACCCGTGATCTTCTCGTTCAGAGTTCGACATCTTATCACTAGTCTACCCAACCACATGTCTACATTGAATATTTGAGGAAGTAAACGCATCGGTTATCTCATCTTAGCTATTGTGCTTTTATCTACGCTAAATACGACCTTCGCCGAGTTCAATATTTCATACGCTTGTCAAGTGTCTCCTGGCTTTTAGTGCTTTATTTTAAAAAAATAAAAAACTGAACGTTTGGTTTAAACTTAGCTCACTGATGTTTTACTTGTCGTAACTGTTTCGTTTTTATTGTAATTTTTAAAAATTTAATTTAATTTAATTTTTATAGAAAAGATAGAGCAATACAAGAATGTGTATATCCAGGATGAATGGGAATCAAAATATCGAGCTAATGCAACATTGTCTCCATCACCACCAAGTACCACAGGCTCCTGTGGTTTGTGATCGCAGCGGTTCTGATGTTGGTCTCCTACCGTTCCATCAGTCTGGTGTCTTTTTTTCTGCCTCCATTTTTCCTTAATTTAATTTGTTGCCCCAATATGTTGTCCCAATATGTTGTCTTCTCATTAGTGATAGTCTCCGTCAGTGATATTTGTAGTAATAGCCCCCGTCAGTGATATTTGTAGTAGTAGCCTCCGTCAGTGATATTTGTAGTAATAGCCCCCGTCAGTGATATTTGTAGTAGTAGCCTCCGTCAGTGATATTTGTAGTAATAGCCCCCGTCAGTGATATTTGTAGTAGTAGCCTCCGTCAGTGATAGTTGTAGTAGCAGCCTCCGTCAGTCATAGTTGTAGTAGTAACCCCCGTCAGTGGCAGTTGTAGTAGTAACCCCCGTCAGTAATAGGAGTATTAGTAGCCTCCGTCAATCATAGTTGTAGTAGTAGCCTCCATCAGTGATAGTTGTAGTAGTAGCCTCCATCAGTCATAGTTGTAGTAGTAGCCTCCATCAGTGATAGTTGTAATAGTAGCCTCGGTCAGTCATTGTTGTAGTAGTAGCTTTCATCGGTGATAGTTGTAGTAGTAACCCCCGTCAGTGATAGTTGTAGTAGCAGCCTCCATCAGTGATAGTTGTAGTAGCAGCCTCCATCAGTGATAGGTGTAGTTAGTAACCCCCGTCAGTGATAGTTGTAGTAGCAGCCTCCATCAGTGATAGTTTTTGTAGTAGCCTCCGTCAGTGATAGTTGCAGTAGTAGTCTCCATCAGTCATATTTGTTGTAGTAGTCTCCGTAAGTCATAGTTGTAGTAGTAGTCTCTGTCAGTGATGGTTGTAGTAGTAGTCTCTGTCAGTGATAGCTGTAGTAGTAGCCACTGTCAGTGATAGTTGTAGTAGTATCCTCCGTCAGTTAAATTTGTTGTAGCAGCCTACATCAGTGATAGTTGTAGTAGTAGCCTCCGTCAGTTATATTTGTAGTTGTGATCTCTGTCAGTTATAGTTGTAGAAGTAGTCTCCATCAGTTAAATTTGTTGTAGTAGCCTCCATCAGTGATAGATGTAGTAGTAGTCTCTGTCAGTGATAGTTGTTGTAGTAGCCTCCGTCAGTTATAGTTGTAGTAGTAGCCTCTATCTTTTAGTTGTAGTAGTGATCTCTGTCAGTTATAGTTGTAGTAGTATCCTCCGTCAGTTATAATTGTAGTAGTAGCCTCCATCTTTTAGTTGTAGTAGTAGCCTACATCAGTGATAGTTGTAGTAGTAGCCTCCGTCAGTTATATTTGTAATTGTGATCTCTGTCAATTATAGTTGTAGAAGTAGTCTCCATCAGTTAAATTTGTTGTAGTAGCCTCCATCAGTGATAGATGTAGTAGTAGTCTCTGTCAGTGATAGTTGTAGTAGTAGCCTCCATCTTTTAGTTGTAGTAGTAGCCTCCTTTAGTTATAGTTGTAGTAGTAGCCTCCTTTAGTTATAGTTGTAGCAGTAGCCTCCATCTTTTAGTTGTAGTAGTAGCCTCCGTCAGTTAAAGTTGTAGTAGTAACCTCCATCAGTCATAGCTGTAGTAGTAGCCTCCGTCAGTTATAGTTGTTATTGTAGTCCGCATCAGTCAAAGTTGTAGTAGTAGCCTCCGCCAGTTACAGTTGTAGTAGTAGCCTCCGTCAGTTATAGTTGTTATAGTAGTCCCCATCAGTCATAGTTGTATTAGTAGCCTCCATCAGTTATAGTTGTATTAGTAGCCTCCATCAGTTATAGTTGTATTAGTAGCCTCCATCAGTCATAGCTGCAGTAGTAGCCTCCATCAGTCATAGCTGCAGTAGTAGCCTCCGTCAGTTATAGTTGTATTATTAGCCTCCATCAGTCATAGCTGCAGTAGTAGCCTCCGTCAGTTATAGTTGTATTAGTAACCACCATCAGTTATAGTTGTATTAGTAACCTCCATCAGTCATACTTGACTATAGAATTTTCATTGCCCCTAGAAATCTTCTGTTCCTTTACCATGTCTTTTTCTATGAACCTGCTTCTTGTTTGAGTTAGAGCTTTATTGTCTTCACATGACATGACCAGAAAATGAAGTTACCTCCTTTCTATTGGTGGTACGTACTACTCTTTCCTTTTTCTCTTTGCCTATTTTAGTTCGTTACTGCCTGCTCATTTTACTTACCTGTGTTATTATCATCATTTTTCTGTAAAACTAAACAGGAGAAATATTTCTGCGTTGATTAGATATTTGTAAAAAAAAATGAAATGAATCTATTTTTTAGAGAATACATCCTTGCGAATATGTCGAAAAAGGCTGTAGATTTCAAAACACTGTCTAGTTAGCGCGCAGCCTTATCTGTCAGTAATGGATACACTCATACACAATATAAATATATATGGATATAGCGGGTAGTAGTTCAGTCACATCTCTTGTTTGATTGGATACGTGAATGGGGAAAAAAATGACGTGTATTTAGTTACGAAACATACTTTCCTGCACAACACGATATCACGTTATTTTGGGTCCATCACTGTGAATTGGGAACCGCTCCCTTTTCTCAAAATGTCATAACAGAACATTTCTGCTCGTGGCATCTCAGTCCTCACCGACCGGGCTCCGAGTGATTTTACTCTGCGAGATCTGTAGCTCGCCAGGTAGGGCGCTCCCTTCCAGTCAGTTAATAGAGACGATTAGTTCCTACTTCCGGTTTTCCGAAACCGCTCTCGGAGTGTCAAACTGTCAATCAACGGTTTCTGCTTGTTTATTTGAAGAACGGAACTCGACAAAAGACTGCAGCATTAAGATGTCTGACTCATTCTGCAACAAACTGCGTACATAATCTTGTTGTATGTTGCAGTATTCCTGTATAAACAAACTTGTGTTATAACATATAAACAAACATAAAATATGTCCTTTACATACATGCAACAAAAATGTCCTTTACATACATGCAACAAAAATGTCCTTTACATACATGCAATAAAAATGTTCTTTACATACATGCAACAAATATGTCCTTTACATACATGCAACAAAAATGTTCTTTACATACATGCAATAAAAATGTTCTTTACATACATGCAATAAAAATGTTCTTTACATACATGCAACAAATTTGTCCTTTACATACATGCAATAAAAATGTTCTTTACATACATGCAATAAAAATGTTCTTTACATACATGCAACAAAAATGTTCTTTACATACATGCAATAAATATGTTCTTTACACACATGCAATAAATATGTTCTTTGCATACATGCAATAAAAATGTTCTTTACATATATGCAATAAATATGTTCTTTACATACATGCAATAAAAATGTTCTTTACATGCATGCAATAAAAAAGTTCTTTACATACATGCAATAAAAATGTTCTTTACATACATGAACAAAAATGTTCTTTACATACATGCAATAAATATGTTCTTTACATACATGCAACAAAAATGTTCTTTACATACATGCAATAAATATGTTCTTTACATACATGCAATAAAAATGTTCTTTACATACATGCAATAATATGTTCTTTACATACATGCAATAAAAATGTTCTTTACATACATGCAATAAAAAAGTTCTTTACATACATGCAATAAAAAAGTTCTTTACATACATGCAATAAATATGTTCTTTACATACATGCAATAAATATGTTCTTTACATACATGCAATAAAAATGTTCTTTACATACATGCAATAAATATGTTCTTTACATACATGCAATTAAAATGTTCTTTACATACATGCAATAAATATGTCCTTTACATAGATGCAATAAAAATGTTCTTTACATACATGTAATAAATATGCCCTTTACATATATACAATAAATATGCCCTTTACATACATGCAGCAGATATGTTTTTTACATACAAACAATAAATATGCCCTTTACATACATACAACAGACATATCCTTTACATACATGCAACATACATGTCCTTTACATACATACAATAAATATGCCCTTTACATACATACAACAGGCATATCCTTTACATACATACAATAAATATTCCCTTTACATACATACAATAAATATGCATTTTACGTACATACAACAGACATGTCATTTACATTCATACAACAGATATGTCATTTACATACATACAACATATATGTCATTTACATACATACAACAGATATGTCATTTACATACATACAACGTATGTGCCCTTTACGTACATAAAACAAGAGACAATCGAACTATTACACAAAACTCCCACCCTCTCCTCTCCACTCTCTTTCCCCAGTTTCACTCCCACCCTCTCCTCTCCATTCTCTTTCACCAGTTTCACTCCCACCCTCTCCTCTCCATTCTCTTTCACCAGTTTCACTCCCACCGTCTCCTCTCCATTCTCTTTCACCAGTTTCACTCCCACCCTCTCCTCTCCATTCTCTTTCACCAGTTTCACTCCCACCCTCTCCTCTCCATTCTCTTTCACCAGTTTCACTCCCACCCTCTCCTCTCCATTCTCTTTCACCAGTTTCACTCCCACCCTCTCCTCTTCACTCTCTTTCACCAGTTTCACTCCCACCCTCTCCTCTCCATTCTCTTTCACCACTTTCTCAACCACGTTAAATAAATATAAAAATACTCATCTTCTTCTAATCAACCTTCTTTATTTTCTTCTCATTTCTTTTTTTCTTAAATCTATTTTGTCCATCTTCGTGTTTCTTCTTTTCTCTATTCTTCTGCTCTGTTCTGCTTTCTTACTTCTCCTTACTTCTCCTTACTTCTCCTTACTTCTTTTCCTGTTTGTTTATTCTGCGACCAATTTTGAGTCATTATTATCAAAATACTTGTTGCACGCAATCAAACACGGATAGATATGGATACATCCACGGACACTCGGATTGAAAGGGAGTGTTAAAGTCAAGTGGTCGACGTGAGTCACTAACGTTTATACCAAGCTTGTTGATGTGTCAGGATTTCTTGATATACCTCGGTTTGTCTTAATAATTCTCCGTTGTGTCTTGATATTCCCCGTTTTGTCTTGATATTCCCCGTTTTGTCTTGATATTCTCCGTCTTGTTTTGATATTCCCCTTTGTGTCTTGATATTCCCCGTTTTGTCTTGATATTCTTCGTCCTGTTTTGATATTCCCCGTTTTGTCTTGATATTCCCCGTTTCTCTTGATATTCCCCGTTTTTGTTTTGATATTCTCCGTTTTGTTTTGATATTCCCCGTTGTGTTTTGATATTCCCCGTTTTATCTTGATGTTCCCCGTTTGTCTTGATATTCCTCGTTTGTCTCGATATTCCCCGTTTGTCTTGATATTCCCCGTTTTGTCTTGATATTCCCCGTTTGTCTTGATATTCCCCGTTTGTCTTGATATTCCCCGTTTGTCTTGATATTCCCCGTTTGTCTTGATATTCTTCGTCCTGTTTTGATATTCCCCGTTTTGTCTTGATATTCCCCGTTTGTCTTGATATTCCCCGTTTTTGTCTTGATATTCTCCGTTTTGTTTTGATATTCCCCGTTGTGTTTTGATATTCCCCGTTTTGTTTTGATATTCCCCGTTTGTCTTGATATTCCCCGTATGTTTTTTTTATATTCCCCGTTTGTCTTGATATTCCCCGTTTGTCTTGATATTCCCCGTTTTGTCTTGATTGTTGTTGATCCAGTCTGTTTTGATACAAATGTGACTGGCAAGTCTTATATTTAACATCTTACCCTTCTTTCCTACCTCATTTACCCAGCCGGTGTCTAGAGTCCAGGTATTGGGCAGCACAACGTTGGAATGCAGACTGTGTGAGTGCCCGTTTTGCAATCAGATTTAACGAAATGTGGAAAGAAAAACACAATCTGGCCTGGATGTTGGTCAATAGTGGCATCATGTACACAAATCGTACAAGTAGTAGTCACGTGTGTACACAGAACCGACGTCGGCTTTAAGCTCAGACAGCACAAAGCGAACTACCGACACCACACGACGAAATGTTTACTGTTTTTGAGCTCAGACAGCACCGAGCGAACTACCGAGACCACACAACGAGATGTTTACTGTTTTTGAGCTGAGACAGCACCGAGCGAGCTACCGAGACCCCACGACGAAATGTTTACTGTTTTTGAGCTCAGACAGCACCGAGTGAACTACCGAGACCCCACGACGAAATGTTTACTGTTTTTGAGCTCAGACAGCACCGAGCGAGCTACCGAGACCCCACGACGAAATGTTTACTGTTTTTGAGCTCAGACAGCACCGAGCGAGCTACCGAGACCATACGTCGAAATGTTTACTGTTTTTGAGTTCGTACAGCACGGAGCGAGCTACCGAAACCTCATGACGAAATGTTTACTGTTTTTCATCTCAGACACTACATGGCGATGTACCAAGACCCCACGACGAAATGTTTACCGTTTATGTTTATAAACATGATATGTACACAAAGATGTGTATCCCAGAAGTTTTTCTCGATAAAGCTCAACCGCTGAAATTTGAAGTGCCCACATTTTGAGAACCTTTAACCTCGTCGGCTAGTCCCCCTGGTTTGTTTAGCTTCCGACCAATTTCTCTAAGAATTATTCCCCCTCTGTCGCTCTGTTGTGCACACTTTAAGTTTATGTAAAAAAAAAAATTTAAACATATAATTTTATTCTAAGTAGTGTCAAATTTGAAACGTCCTGTTCTAGAATCTTTCCAGAAAGCATGTACAATCTACAGTCTTCACTCGATGAAAGTTCTTCCATCTTCTAATCAGTATTCCCCCGCCCCTGACCTTCCGGGTAGCAGCTATCGGCCCGACAAAACGCTCATCTCACCCCGTGGCCTGACAAACCAATTTACCTCGCCATAATTCCTGCCTTCCTCGGGCAGCAATTTTCCCATAGCACTACACGATTCCTCGCTCTCAGACACTGTTCCAGCCCAGCTCTCATCAAGCGGGCATATGGGGCGCCATATTGAACGGTCAAAATGAAGAGATGAGCTCGCACAGAAAGCCAAATGGGAGACATGAAATCATCTTGTCTTTGAGACGGGAAGTAGAAAACTTTTAGAAGAGATACGACAAATCAAATTGAATTTTAATCTGACAATTCTCGTATCTCAAATAAATTAATATCCCTTGACGTAAAAAGGTTTATCGCCGGCAAATGTGAGAACGTATGGCACATTACGATCTTTTGTCGCGGAGACTTGATCCTCTTGTCAACTTTCTCAGACTGACAGACAATTGGACAAAACCTACAGCACTCCTCACCCGTTTCACGCTTGGCTTGAGGTCTCCACATCGCTGCAGTTCTTTCAAATGCACAAGTGCGCTGGAACATCCAATTATCTCTGACTGCACATGCTCTACCTCTGAGTTTTGTATATCCGTACTTGAGGTGAACGTCTCAGTTTTTTGTATCCCTTCTTCAGGTGAATGGCCGTCATTCAAGCTATCCTTGCATCCCAATATTTTTCACGTCACTTCACATGTCACTGCCAGTAGAGATACTCATGTCAACCACCGCGCCCCTCCGCTCCTGTTTTTGTGGGAATCAATCCCCTGAACCACTCGTCCACCCCCCAATAACCCTCGCCTGCCTCTCGTGATGTAGTCCAGGTTATTTAACAGCATTCATCTGTCTCATCACGTGATCACATTAAATCATAATTTGCGGGACTTTTTGTGTGGCTGACACCACATCGTGGAGATTTACTCCGTTTAGCCTTGAACTTCGTGGAAATTTATCTGCTCCCCGGAGTATTTAATATCGAGCACTCTACCCCAACTCAAATCAAAAGTTGATCTCATCTCCACCCAGATTTCGTGGTGGCAAGAAGGAAGTCATCAGTGACGCGAAATTTGCGCACTGGCTTCCCCTCGATCAGACGTGAATCGTGAAACACTGAAAATATTTGCCCAAGATTTTCACTTGCCCTCGGGGTGGTGTTCTCGCCACTTCAAGCCGCTACCCGAACAAGAGCCCGATAGCTCCGAGAGTATGTTGCTAATCTTGCCATCAAAACTCCCCCCTCCAATCGTACTTTACAGAGATCCCCTCCCTCTTTGTTGGTCTCTGTCACTGGCACTTAAATAAGCACTTACGATCTCTATTATATCGCCGAGTGCTACAACCTACGTTTCCATCGCTTGTCATAAGCCTTGTCACACGGGTCATCTACTCAGAAAAGAATTAATACACTCCATTCAGCCTCGATAGTAGCATTTAAATCATAAGCAATGGGCGAAGGGCAAAACATAATTTTCCAATTTTCTTCATATCAGAGATTGAGAGCGTCATCTTCTTGTAAATATGTTTCTCATTGTGCTCAGTTCTACAGTTTTAGGCAGGCCTCAATTTGTAGTGGTAGGTTTCTGCAGACACAGTCACGCATGGCTGATCTGCCGTCATCTATATTGGCCTACCAAAACGTTCCGAGTGGTCCTTCTTGTTTGTGAAGGATGTGGTGTAGTAGTAGGTGGGTAGATCCATATGTACTCCAGATGTCAAACCAGGACGTCGATGTTTGTGGGAGATTGGTCTTATATAACCGAATGACCGTTTATCGGGGTTGAACGGGGCGTGATTAGACAAGACGAGAAGTTGTTCTTCATAACTAAACAGAACAATGCTCCTTTTCAAATGTCATATCAGCTGGGCTAGGCGATCACGTCTCTGTAGTATATGCTTACTGTTCTTATAAATGCTTGTCCCTTTTGTTAAAAGAGCCCAAATGCTAGATTAGACTAAAAGTAAATGAAATCACATAGCATGAATGACGTAGGAGCATGACGTGTCATCACATCTCAGTCGACTAGTTAGGAGGGTGGACTTCAATAGAAGATGACAAAATTGATGTAGTTAATAAATAGCTTGTCTCATTACTAAATAAATTGTCTAATTAATAAGTAGCTTATCTCATTAGTAAATAACTTGTCTCATTAATAAATAGCTTATCTCATTAGTAAATAACTTGTCTCATTAATAAATAGCTTGTCTCTTTAGTGAATAACTTGTCTCGTAACTAACTTGTCTCATTAGTAAATAACTTTTCTCCTTACTAACTTGTCTCATTAGTAAATAACTTTTCTCCTTACTAACTTGTCTCATTAGTAAATAACTTTTCTCCTTACTAACTTGTCTCATTAGTAAATAACTTTTCTCCTTACTAACTTGGCTCATTACTAAATAACTTGACTCAATACTCGTTAACTTGTCTCATTACTAAATAGTTTGTCTCATTACTAAATAACATGTCTCAATATTCAATAACTTGTCTCATTACTAAATAACTTGACTCAATACTCATTAACTTGTCTCATTACTAAATAGTTTGTCTCATTACTAAATAACATGTCTCAATACTCAATAACTTGTCTCATTACTCAGCAGCAAGATTTTCTGTAGTTCTGTCTAGCACAAGCAAACTCATTATCACTCATTATCACATAGCAGTAATGACATCAATAATATAGACCTTTCTACTAGCTACAGGAAGTGACCCCATACCTACAAGGATATTAACGATTCCACTGAGCTAAAGGCAAACCTACCAGTGATGTATGCTCACTAGTAACGTCCCAGGAATTGAACCCCAATCACCTGACCACGAGACGATTGGGTTAACCACTTCGCTAACAACGCTAATTCTGTAATGTATTGTATAGCGAAAAAATGGTCCACGAGCAGTTTTGTTTGTGTGGAAGTAAAGGGTTCCCCAGGGATGTATATACAGACACATTCCCGGATGCAACAAAGTTGGTCAAATCATTGGACAGCTATCACCACTATTGTCCAACAAGGAAATAATTCTAGAGGTAATACGAGCACTCTACAATACAATCTTCATCCCAACATTGAGCTACCGATGCCAGTCCTGGACCTTAGATGCAAGAACAATAAGAAAAACAACCTCTACTGAGATGAAGTGTGTTAGGCGAAGGACAGGAAACTGCCTGTGAGATCAGAAATGAAGAACTGAGAAAAAAATATAGGAATAATTTCCGCCATAGAATATATAAAGAAACAACAGATGAAATAGGCTAAGTTATAAGACACCAAAACACAACACAGTGGCCCTTTAATAAACGTTGTGAGAACACAAGATTCAAAGGCCGACCACGAAAAATTAGGGATTGTCGGAATATTAGAAACACTAACAATAACAGCAGCAGAAGCTAACAGAAGAGCAATGACAGCAAATTATATTTCCCCTCGACGCTGGAAGGCAAATGTAGAAGGAAAGAAGAAGAAAATTAATAAGAACAAGAAGTAGAGGAAGAAATGGATGATATTTGGGTAAAACAAAGAGGACCTGAACCCTATCACCTCGTCCAGTAAAACGAGACATTCTTGATACACCAGGGCTCTGAAACTGTGCTGTACTTACGTTACAAAGGATATGATATTTATCAAACTGTGATTATATTGATATGATATTTATCTGATATTATTTTTTTATTTATCAAACGAAACATTAAAAAAAAACCCAGCCTGCTAATGTGTTATTAGGTCCAGTGACGCCTAAAATACTGACAACTTACGGACGCGCTGTCAACAGTTCCTTCTGGAAAAGAAGACCTGATGATACCTAATTATTTATACTTCGCCGTGTATTCTCTTTTTCTATGAATCTGTCTGTTTCTTGTTTGAGTTGCAGCTTTAGAGTGTGTTTCCAAAGATTGCGGTCTGCAGCTATGTCTTCCCAGGCTGCAGGGTTTATGTTCAGAGTCTTGATATCATGTTCACACACGTTTATAGATTGAAGATATGGGCACCCCCATTGTTCTAGTGCACCTGCTAGTTGTCCATAGAGTATATCTTTTGTTATGCATGTTGTTTTGTTATGTTTTGTTTATGATTTATTATTCTGCAGAAATATATATCCGCACGTGTAAGTATATGAATAATTATCTACAAATAAATGTGAATATCTGTACACATATGTATGGTAGGCGACCTTGGCTTAGAGGTAGGGTACTCGGTGTGACAACCCAAGGTCTGTGGCTTAGAGGTAGGGTACTCGATGTGACAACCCGAGGTCCGTGGGTTACAAGGGAAGGTACTCGTGTAACAACCTCGAGGTCCAGGAAACGAGTCCTGCTGAGGGCGGTTTTTAAAGAAACTCAACTTGTGGGAATACCGTCTTCAAGACCGCGCCTACCGTCAGAAGGCAAAGACAAACCATTGACGGATGATGCCTAGACAATTACACAGCCAACAAATATAGCAACTTCCTATAAAGGTTACATGTCATATATATATATATATATATATATATATATATATATATATATATATATATATAAATTTGAAGAAAAAAAAAAGACAGCACAGTACCCCGTTACGCTAAGTGGCGTATAGGGAGTATGGTGTTAGTGACCCTATATTTTACAGACCTTCAGCACATGATTTTTGGGGTAATGTGGTCGGTATTACGCCCGTGCTGCTTTACTTTCCCAGAAAAAAATCCGGTACCCATTTAAGGCTGGGTGAACCCAGAAGCCGTCGATTGGGATCGAACCCTACCCCTTGTCCATTGTAGTCCAGTTCACTAACCACTGAGCTATCGCGGCTGTGGGATATGGTGTTAGTGACCATAGTTTGTACAGACCTTCGGCACATGATTTTTTGGGTAATGTGGTCATTTTTACGCCTCTGCCGCTTTACTTTCCCAGAAAAATCTGGAACCCATTTAAGGCTGGGTGAACCCGGAAGTCGTCGATCAGGATCAACCCCGACCACTTGTACTCTGTAGTCCAGTTCACTAACCACTGATCTATCGCTGCTCCCATAATATATGTGTAGCCATTCATAAAGATGTTTACACACACCTATATATGACTTATCTGTGTCAGTAAATAGTTATCCAGAAAGTTACTACACAGCCTAGTTACACAGTTAAATTGCTTACACAGTATTTTAAAAAGCCTGTTTTTATTTTATATAAATCAATTGTTCACTTTATGAGTCTTGCCTTAAATATGCTAATCGTTCGCTCAGGCAAATTCACGATCACATATTGAGACTATATTTACAGCAATATAAATGCCGGAGATAGAAGGAAAATTACAACCTGAAGTACCATCATTGTCTCTAGCTGGAGCACAAACTAACGATAGCAATTATCACTGCCTACAACTCAGGTAACTACAGCACAGTAATTTGTCGACATTCGAAAACTCGACAGCACCACTTCGACAGCTCCTCATTTGTAGTTTTGTTCCCGTTGAGAGAAAGACAGAGGAGAATAAAGGTTACAGCCTGGAGGAAGATTTGTCACGGAGCACTCTTTCCACATCTTATCTATCACGAAGAATTGAGACAAGCAGCAATTCAGGTCTATCAGGACCTCTTGAGGTGTGGTTTCTTTCGAAGACTAGAAGGTCGAGCTGGTTTCTGGTCTAGAGATATGATCAGAGAAAGTGAGTTATGGAGTCGAGGTTGGAATAGATTCTGGGTGGAGTCGAAGTGAGGCGGCGGTGAGAAAGTGCAATATGAGATTGTGGGTAGTGCTATAAAGAGGAGGAGGTGGTGGACAATGAGGCTGGATGTTTCTTGTAACGAAATCTGTCTGTGACTTGACATTAATATCTATTCATATATTTCATAGAGTGAGCAAGGATATAGTGAATAAATCATCATCATCAAGTACCATGCCTGCTAGGTGATCATGTCTCTCCACAACTCTCGATCTCGATAGTTATTTATCATTTATGTTGTTGACCTTCTGCCAAGGCATTCTCTTAAGCTGTCTGGTATCTTTTCTTTATGCTGCCCTCTATCTCTTCCTTCCTCAATTTTCCCAGTTGTTACAAAATATTCCTGCTATTCCCTCCTCATGTTACAGAATGATGATTGTTTCTTCCTAATATTGGAAATTTGCTCTTTTTTGCTTCGGTCTTTTTCAGAACGTTTTCATTACTCTTCTTAGTTGTCCATGGTATTCTCAACATTCTTCTGTAAATCCACAATTCTACAGCCTCCGTTGATTTTCTTGTCTGTTTTTCTATTGTCCATGTTTTAGTTCCATATGTTAAAATTGGCTCTACATAACATTTAAGATCTCTTTTTCTTGTTTCTAATGACAAAAATGTATTACACACGATCTTCCGCATTTTTTTGGAAAGCTAATTTTGCCTGAGCCATTCTGCATCTCACCTCTGTTGTACAACCACCATCATTAGTCGCATGTCTTTTGCTGAACGTTACATTCACTACAGCCAGTGAACGAATCTCTGTCTCTAGCCAGGTCTCCCACAGAACGTTGCATTCACCACAGCCCGTCTGAAAGAATCTCTGTCTCTAGCCAGGTCTCCCACAGAACGTTGCATTCACCACAGCCCGTCTGAAAGAATCTCTGTCTCTAGCCAGGTCTCCCACAGAACGTTGCATTCACCACAGCCCGTCTGAAAGAATCTCTGTCTCTAGCCAGGTCTCCCACAGAACGTTGCATTCACCACAGCCCGTCTGAAAGAATCTCTGTCTCTAGATAGATCTCCCACTTCTTCTGTTGTCATATTCAAGGTCTCTTTAATATCTTGAAACCACCATATTGTTGTTCCGTCCCTCATGCGTCGCCCCGGAACCATACCTTCCATTATTATTCTTTCTAGCCCACTGTGTCTTTTGACGTGGCCACAGTAATTTACTTTTCTCTTTAGAATCATGTTTATAAGCCAATTCTTTCACATCTACCATCTGAGGTTAATAAATGGGCAGTTGAAAACCAAATGTGATGATATTTGACGGCCTTCTATGGCATCCAGCAAACATTTATAACGGGACGAGGTCTGCCGAGACAGAACGAACGGTTCTAATATCGGAAGATACATTGGGCAGGCGCTAATAAGCCACAGTTTCGAGACAGGCATGAGAGTAGAATTGTGTGTAGGGAAGACTTCTAGATGTAGAGATGGAAGTCAAGATGGCGGGTTCGTGACGATGAATCAGAAATAAAAGCTAATAATTACTTTGTGTGTCAAAGATTCTCAAGCCTTTCATTTGATTCCTTCTGTGAAGTGGAGACGACAAGGGTCATGTGACCATTTCTCTAATCAGGGAGATTAATAAGGAGTGAGGGTTGACTTCGTTGGAGGGTTTGACCAGAGTGAGGGTTGACTTGGAGGGTTTGACCAGAGTGAGGGTTGGTCCAGCTGGAGGATTTGACCAGAGTGCGTGTTGGCCTAGCTGGAGGGTTGATCAGAGTGCTGGTTGGCCTAGCTGGAGGATTTGATTAGAGTGCGTGTTGGCCTAGCTGGAGGGTTTATCAGAGTGCGGTTTGGTCTAGCTGGAGAGTTTGACCAAAGTAAGGGTTGACCTAAATTAATGGGTTTGAGAGAGTGGGTGTTGATCTAGATTACAGGTTTAACCAGAATCAGGTTTGGTCTAGCCTGAGTGTTAAGACAGAGTGGGGATTGACTTATTGAGAGGGTTTGGTCTAGCGTGAGTGTTAAGACAGAGTGGGGATTGACTTATTGAAAGGGTTTGGTCTAGCGTGAGTGTTAGGACAGAGTGGGGATTGACTTATCGAGAGGGTTGATCGGGCTTGGGGTTGGCGTGATGAGCCTGACCAGCAAACACTTTCAGCAGAAGCCCACACAGACACGCTCAACGTTTTGGTTTCTAAGAAACAAAATCAACTACAGAAGTAGAATCACCAAAACCTGAATGCAAGATAACATGAAGAATTCAAGATTAAAATGAAGAATTCAAGATTAAAATGAAGAATTCAAGATTAAAATGAAGAATTCAAGATTAAAATGAAGATTTCAAGATTAAAATGAAGAATTCAAGATTAAAATGAAGAATTCAAGATAACATGAAGAATTCAAGATTAAAATGAAGAATTCAAGATTAAAATGAAGAATTCAAGATAACATGAAGAATTCAAGATTAAAATGAAGAATTCAAGATTAAAATGAAGAATTCAAGATAACATGAAGAATTCAAGATTAAAATGAAGAATTCAAGATAACATGAAGAATTCAAGATTAAAATGAAGAATTCAAGAGTAAAATGAAGAATTCAAGATAACATGAAGAATTCAAGATTAAAATGAAGAATTCAAGAGTAAAATGAAGAATTCAAGATAACATGAAGAATTCAAGATTAAAATGAAGAATTCAAGATTAAAATGAAGAATTCAAGATAACATGAAGAATTCTAGATTAAAATGAAGAATTCAAGATTAAAATGAAGAATTCAAGATTAAAATGAGGAATTCAAGATTAAAATGATAACAACTTAAACAATAAGAATCAAGTGGTTTAAGAGAGTCTATTGATTTACGGAATTAGCTACATTTATTCTTAGACGCAATGATGTTGTTATAGACAGTGATAAGCATGTGTTGAAAGGAAGAACATATAAAATAGATGTAAAATTGTATGGAGCACTTTAAGTAAAAGGGAGCCGCGATAGCTCAGTGGTTAGTGAACTGGACTAGAAAGGACAAGGGGTATGGTTCGATCCCAACCGACGGCTTCCGGGTTCACCCAACCTTTAATGGGTACCGGATTTTTTTCTGGGAAAGTGAAGCGGCACGTGCGTAATGCCGACCACATTACCCCAAAAATCATGTGCCGAAGGTCTGTAAAATTTATGGTCACTAACACCATATTCCCTATACGCCGCCACCTGGCGTGACGGGGGCACTTTACTTTTTTTTTTTACTTACATAAAGTAAAAAAGAAAGACAAGACAAGCTACAGCGTTTCGGCAAAAGTCTTCATCAGTTGTAACAAAGTACACAATTTAAATCCAAGCTAGAAAACACAACTTCAATGTAAACAATGGCGGGTAAAGAAAATGGCCTGGATTTACGTAGAGTCTGGTTAAAAATTAAACGGACAATTAGGTCCAATCCTAGGCAGGTAGGATTTAATTAAACCAAATGGAACCAAACAGTGAATAAGTAAAAAAAAGTAAAGTACCCCCGTCACGCCAAGTAGCGTATAGGGAAATATGGTGTTAGCGACCCTATAATTTACAGACCTCCAGCACATGATTTTTGGGGTAATGTGGTCGGTATTACGCCCGTGCTGCTTTACTTTCCCAGAAAAAAACCGGTACCCATTTAAGGCTGGGTTAACCCGGTAGCCGTCGGTTTGGATCGAACCCTACCCCTTGTCCTTTGTAGTCCAGTTCACTAACCACTGAGCTATCGCGGCTCCCTAAACAATGAATAATTGGAAAAATAAAAAGAGGTGTCCAATAGGGTACGAAGAAAACGAGAAGAAGAAGAAAAGAAAGATAGGATTTAAAAAAAAAAAAAAGAAATAAGACATTCGGAAGTATGAGAAGCAATGAGGGAGAGATCATCCCATCAAACGGGTTGAAGTCGCTACCAGAATAGCAGTGGAAATTACACATAAGTTTAATTAAAGTTTAACAAAGTGGTATTGCACACAGACATGGCGTGAAATAAACTGATAGCCTGAGGAAATGTCAACACGGCAGAGAAAGTATCAAGTGTCTTTACACTACTTCCTGTGTAGTCAGTCACAGTTGAGTTGACAATAGCATTTTGCAAAACCCGGAGTGTAACAAACATACACCCTTTCAAATAGTCTGTTCCTTACTTACCGTTTGAGTGTTTTAAAGTTTTGAGATGCAGAATGGCTCAAACAAAAGTATCTTTCCAAAAACAGAGGAAGATATTGTGCAATACATTTTTGACAATAGAGACAAGAAAAAGAGTTCTTAAAAGTTATGTAGAGCAAGTCTTAACATATGGATGTGAATCATGGACAGTAGGACAACAGACATGAAAATCACTGGAGGCTGTAAAATTTGGTTTTACAGAAGAATGTTGAGAATACCATGGACAGCTAAGAAGAGCAATGAAAATGTTCTGAAATAGGCCAAAGCAAAAAGAGAGCTAATCTCCAATATTAGGAAGAAACAATCATCATTGTTTTGGCTACGTAATGAGAAGAGAACAATTGGAATATATTGTAACAACTGGAAAAAATTGAGGGACGAAAAGATAGAGGGAAGCAAATAGAAAATATACCAGACAACTTAAGAGAATGGCTAGGCAGAAGGTCAACAATAGAAAGGATAAATAACTGTCGAGATCTAAAGTTATGGAGAGACATGCTCACCTACGCCAGCAGACATGACACTTGATGATTTAGAGTAAATGTATAGTTTCCCATCGATTGAGCTCTTCTCTACCAGAAGGTTAAGATTACCCGGATGACGTGGTATTGTCAGTTGACTACCGGCAACATTCTCGAGAAGGAAACTATTAGCCGGGCAGGCTGCATCAAATACGGTGAATCAATTAGATCAACTATAAACATCAATAATAAAGATATTGCTGTGCTTAATTTAAGATATCTCAAATCTGCCAGAATAAATAAACACACAACAGCGGTGGTTGCTAGAACATTTGACTTTTAAGAAACATTTCAATCAGTTGGGATAGCTTGTCAACATGATGTTTGGATAAATAGTTGCCAAGAGCAGCCAGGCTGACTTTTATAAATGTTAAATAACATATCTCTCTCTCTCTCTCTCTCTCTCTCTCTCTCTCTCTCTCTCTCTCTCTCTCTCTCTGCGATCAAGACTCAATCAGAGTAGGATTCCAGACTCTCTCATGAAGGCAGCTGTCTGTTTAAGCGAATTGATTGCCCCATAAATAACATATACATATCTCTCCAGTACAAAATATAAAGATCTCTCCAGTACAATATATAAAGATATCTCCAGTACAACATATAAAGATCTCTCCAATACAACACATAAAGATCTCTCCAGTACAACATATAAAGATCTCTCCAATACAACACATAAAGATCTCTCCAGTACAACATATAAAGATCTCTCCAGTACAGCATAAAAACATAAAGATTCTTCTTTTATTTTTTTCCTTCTTCTTTTGTTCGTCTACTTCTCTTCTCCTTAATTTTCTTGTATTCATCTTCATATTTGGCTTCGCCCAACGGTTAATTGTCCCCATCACTTGACCTTTCCGAGACCAGATAAACACATCAAACGTTAAAGTGTGTGTCGATGAGCTGTGTTGCTGACTGCCACAGGGTGTTGGGTCTCCCTGTCTGTCCAACACACCAGAAAGGGCATCTTGTTGTTCCGTGTTGCATTCTTTCTGATATATTTATATAGGTAGCAGCTACTTAATGATTGTGTTGTTAACATGTAAGTAGTGGCGACAAAATGATTGTGGTGCTAACGTGTATGTAGTGGCGACCTAATGATTTTTGTGCTATCATGTAAGTATAAACGACCTATTGATTGTGGTGCTAACATGTAAGTATAAACGACCTAATGATTGTGGTGCTATCATGTAAGTATAAACGACCTAATGATTGTGGTGCTAACATGTCAGTATAAACGACCTAATGATTGTGGTGCTAACATGTAAGTATAAACGACTTAATGATTGTGGTGCTAACGTATAAGTAGAAGCGACCTAATGATTGTGGTGCTAGCATGTAAGTATAAACGACCTAATGATTGTGGTGCTAACATGTAAGTAGAAGCGACCTAATGATTGTGGTGCTAACATGTAAGTATAAACGACCTAATGATTGTGGTGCTAACATGTAAGTAATAACGACGTTAATGATTGTGGTGCTAACATGTAAGTAGAAACGACGTTAATGATTGTGGTGCTGACATGTAAGTAGTGGCGACCTAACGATTGTGGTGCTAATGTGTAAGTAGAAGCAACCTATTGATTGTGGTCCTAACATGTAAATAGAATGATTGTTTAAACAAGGATATAGACCTTATGACTGCGTTATCAAGGAATTATAAACGACCTAATGATTGTGGTGCTAACATGTAAGTATAAACGACCTAATGATTGTGGTGCTAACATGTAAGTATAAACGACCTAATGATTGTGGTCCTAACATGTAAGTATAAACGGCCTATTGATTGTGGTCCTAACATGTAAATAGAATGATTGTTTAAACAAGGATATAGACCTTATGACTGCGTTATCAAGGAATTATAAACGACCTAATACTTTGATGAAATGTTGAGTAGAAAGGACCTGACGATTATGTTAACAATTACATGAAATCGACCTCAAGATTGTGTTAACAGTAAATTAGAATCAGTGTAATAGTTTTGTTAACATTTAAAAACAAAACATACGATTATCGCGTTAACAATTAAATAAAATTGTCCTGATGATTCTGTTAAAAAAGAACAACAAACAATCTGATAATTTGGTTAACAAGTAGTAAAAGCAACACGATGATTGTGTTAGCAAGGGAAATAATCTGAACTTAATGCTAAAATTAACAAACTCATCTTTCTTGTCTTTCAGCAAACCACTCCTTCATCATCCCATGTCTAATGTCATGGGAATTCTATCTCTCTATCTTTGAGCTCTGCGATCTTCTCATCTGTGTGTACATCACGTACAGACTTACCTCCCCTGGAACACTAACTAATATGGAACATCGTCGCTCTTATCGAATCGGTCCCTGCCTGGACAATACTCGGAATAACTTGGGTTTAATAAAAAGGATAGAACAGTGTGACCATCTTGTTATTCCTGGACAATGATCGGAAGTGTTTTAATGGTTGCAGACTCACGGGGCCTTTCCTGATTACTTGTTTATTGCATAAAGTCAAGATGGCGCTAGCCCCAATTCCGGCAAGGGAAAGCATCCAGTCAAGTGGCCCTCGCGCCGGAGGCTGTGTTTGCTGGAGATGTCTGTGCCCATGAATTTGAAGTGGGAGCCGCCGGGGTAAAGAGGCCGGAAAAATGATGTGAAATAAGGGCATCAGGGGGAGGATACACTTATGAGTGTGTGTTTGGAATGGAGAACAAACTAGAGAGTTCTAGACAAAAACAGCCTCAGGGTGTGAGTGAGAACGAGGCTCGGAATATGATGAGACGTAGCCTGGATAAGGAATGAAAGAGATGGAGGAGATGGAGAGAGAGAGAGAGAGAGAGAGAGATAGAGAAGTGAGGGAGAGGAGAAAATATTAGTGGTAAAATATAAAGTTGAAAACATGGTTAGGGGGGTGTAGGTTTTCTGGACTAATGACGATTTTCCAGTAAAATGGGCTTCACTATTGTAGGGTGTCAGTAGCCAAGTGGTTAACGCACTGACATTGTTGTGCTGTACATGTGGGTTCAATACTGGCATCAGGCTCCTCGATCATTCCAGCTAAAGAAATGACGTAGGTTCAAGTTTCAGGGATTTAGGCAGGTAACAACATAGAGAATCACCTCCCCCCTCCCACCCACACACACACTTTCTTCCCTACCTCTACCTGACATGTACATATTGGGGCCTACTTATTTAACATGTAATGCGTCACTTCCTTCAGACAATGACGTCATGGGAAATACTTTCACTTTTCATACTCACTGTCAGTCATCGTCGTCACAGCCATCGTGTCTGTACACATCATAGTTACATCACTATAACTGTACATGGCTGCATACACCTTAGTTACACCACCATAACTGTACATGATTTTACACACCTTAGTTACAGCACCATAACTGTACATGACTGTACACACCTTAGTTACATCATAACTGTACATTATTTTACATACCTTAGTCACATTACCACTACTGTACATGAATGTACGTACCTTAGTTACATCATCATAGCTGTACATGACTGTACATACCTTAGTTGCATGATCATGATTGTACGTACCTTAGTTACATCATCATGACTGTACATACCTTAGTTACATCATCATGACTGTACATACCTTAGTTACATCATCATGACTGTACATACCTTAGGTACATCATTATGACTGTACATACCTTAGTTACATCATCATGACTGTACATACCTCAGTTACATCATCATGACTGTACATACCTTAGTTACATCATCATAAGTGTACATACCTTAGTTACATCATCATGACTGTAAATACCTTAGTTACATCATCATGACTGTACATACCTTAGTTACATCATCATGACTGTACATACCTTAGTTGCATCATCATGACTGTACATACCTTAGTTACATCATCATGACTGTACATACCTTAGTTACATCATCATGACTGTACATACCTCAGTTACATCATCATGACTGTGCATACCTTAGTTACATTATCATAAGTGTACATACCTCAGTTACATCATCATGACTGTACATACCTCAGTTACATCATCATGACTGTACATACCTTAGTTACATCATCATGACTGTGCATACCTTAGTTACATCATTATGACTGTACATACCTTAGTTACATCATCATGACTGTACATACCTCAGTTACATCATCATGACTGTACATACCTTAGTTACATCATCATGACTGTACATACCTTAGTTACATCATCATGACTGTACATACCTTAGTTACATCATCATGACTGTACATACCTTAGTTACATCATTATGACTGTACATACCTTAGTTACATCATCATAATGTACATACCTTAGTTACATCATCATGACTGTACATACCTTAGTTGCATCATCATGACTGTACATACCTTAGTTACATCATCATGACTGTACATACGTTAGTTACATCATTATGACTGTACATACCTTAGTTACATCATCATGACTGTACATACCTTAGTTACATCATTATGACTGTACATACCTTAGTTACATCATCATAAATGTACATACCTTAGTTACATCATCATGACTGTACATACCTCAGTTACATCATCATGACTGTACATACCTTAGTTACATCATCATGACTGTACATACCTGAGTTACATCATCATGACTGTACATACCTTAGTTACATCATCATGACTGTACATACCTTAGTTACATCATTATGACTGTACATACCTTAGTTACATCATCATAAATGTACATACCTTAGTTACATCATCATGACTGTACATACCTTAGTTGCATCATTATGACTGTACATACCTTAGTTACATCATCATGACTGTACATACGTTAGTTACATCATTATGACTGTACATACCTTAGTTACATCATCATGCCTGTACATACCTTAGTTACATCATCATAAGTGTACATACCTTAGTTACATCATCATGACTGTACATACCTGAGTTACATCACCATAACTGCTCATGAATGTACTTCTAGCGATACCAACTTTATGGCTACATCCAGCGCTATTACTTTCATTGTTTTCTGCAGTGGTACTAATTTTACGACTAAATTTTGAGGAACTACTTTCACAGCTAGATCTAGTGGTATTACTTTCATTGCCACATCCAGCGATACTACTTTCATTGCCACATCCAGCGATACTACTTTCATTGCCACATCCAGCGATACTACTTTCATGGTCACATCCAGCGATACTACTTTCATGGTCACATTCAGCGATACTACTTTCATGGTCACATCCAGCGATACTACTTTCATGGTCACATTCAGCGGTACTACTTTCATGCCTACATGCAGCGGCACTACTTCCATTCCTACATCCAGCGGCACTACTTTCATGCCTACATCCAGCGGTACTACTTTCATGCCTACATCCAGCGGCACTACTTTCATGCCTACATCCAGCGGCACTACTTTCACGGCAAAATCTAGTGGTACTATTGTAATATCTACATCAAGCCATACTACTTACATTTCTACATCTCTTGGTACTATTCCAATAGCTACATCTAGTCATACTACTTCTATATCTACATCTAGTCATACTACTTCTATAGCTACATCTAGTCATACCACTTCTATAGCTACATCTAGTCATACTACTTCTATAGCTACATCTAGTCATACTACTTCTATAGCTATATCTAGTCATAATACTTCTATAGCTACATCTCGCTAGTACTACCTTCATGTCTACATGTAACGGTACTACTTTCATAGCTACATCTACAAGCACTACTTTTAGCAATCAAATGTAAGCTTTCATTTTAAGCTAGAAACCTGTCTAGTTAAATTATAAAAACGAGCATCCCATGACACATATTTGGCACGAAATGTAACCCTTGAACGGCGCTAGCTTCCAGTCTTATGACACTGTCATTGTTAAAAACACACACCAAAATGTCAGGACTGGTACGTTACTTTTTTTCTCATGTTACGGGATTGGTTGACAGAGTTACGGTAAACATTATTTAATTATTTTAAAGTGAAAGAATACAATAGTTGCATTCTGTTACTTCTACTTCTGGATTTTCATTTACTACTTTCATGACTACTTCTATAGTTACCCTACATTCATAGCATTGCTACCACACCTTTGCTATGACTTTCCTCTGGTCTATACTAGTTCTACCACAATAGACGTCACTCTTACCTACGTGGATATCCTTATCCCACTTATCACATCCATGACTACCTACGTGGATATCCTTATCCCACTTATCACATCCATGACTACCTACGTGGATACCTTATCCCACTTATCACATCCATGACTACCTTTCGTTGGTCACAACGGATAACTCCTACAAAGATCACCTGTAATAAATATATGAATTATTGCTACCATTATTGCTATTTTGATTATCACTATTTCTTTCGTTTATACTTTTCCATTGTCATCATCTTTCCTTTGTTCATCAAACTATCATTACCCATATAATGCTTACCATGGCTGCATTTATAGCCATTAATCAGATTATCACATAGCATGCATCCATATCCAGTGGATAAATGACATATATTTATTATTGAACCGACGTCTTAGCACGCGAGTTTACACCCATATGTGCTCGGCCGTTTATCCAGAAATGTTCGGAGATTTCTGGATAGTGTCGCCTCAAGCATCGAAACTCACCATCCGAGGCGACATTCCTCACCTTCCCAGGGTAATACCCTGGTACTCATTTCTGCCAACGACTGGGTCCACCGTGGGGTAATTTTTTTTCTCCAACCACGAGTACAACTCACACTGCTCCCAGCGGAATCGAACATGGGTTGTCGGAACGTCGGTAGTATTTAATAGATGCCAATCCCTTTATTTTGTATATGCTTACGTGTGGATTACTTAGCGCTGTATTTTTGACCTTGTGGCCCTGTTCACCTGCCCTCAGCATTTTTTCCCCCTGAGTTTTAGTTTGATTTAACCTTCTTTCAGGCAGCAGCGGTTTGTTGTCAGAGCTCTCACTCCTAGCAAATACCTCTTGCCTGAATAACAAAACTGTTCTATACGAGTTAGGTCAAGTCCCTTATGTGGTTGTCCGCCAGGCACAACTTACTCCTTCTGCATGGATTTGATGTGAAAACAATAGTTTACAATAATAAGTTGAAACAAATCTTTAAAAACTTATTTACAACGAATTTTGCTCGTCTCGTTTCAGTCTGACTTATTCATAGACTGAGATTTTAGGATCGCGATATAATGGTGGACTCGGAGATTTTAAAATTATGTTCTGATTCCTTAATCGTGGCGCAAACGGTCAGCTTTGAGTCGACATGTAATGTTGATTCTTACACTCTACAATTCAGGTCCACTGTAATAGTTCAGTAGCTACTATCCAAATATGAGCTCGCTCTCTTTCTCTCGCTTTCATTCTCTTTCTCTCTCGCTTTCATTTTCTCTCATTCTATCTCTCTCTTTCTATCTCCCTCTTTCTATACATATATATCTCTCTTTATATTTCTTTCTTTCTATCTCTCTCTTCTATCTCTTTCTCTTTCTACCTCTATCTCTTTCTATCTCACTCTTTTTGTATCCCTCACTCTCTAATTCCATCTCTCCCTTTCTTTCTCTCTCTCTTTCTCTTTCTCTCGCTTCCAATCTCTCCATTCCTATCTCTCTCTCTTTCATTCTTTCTCTCTCTCTCGCTTTCTATCTCCCTCTCGCTTCCAATATCTCCCTTCCTATCTCTCTCTTTTACTTTCTCTCTTTCTATCTCTCTCGTTCTATATCTCTCCTTCTATCTCTCCTTCTATCTCTCTCTTTCTATCTCTCTCGCTTTCTCTTCCTTTCTATCTCTTTCTATCTCTCTCTTTATTGTATCTCTCTATCTCTCTCTTCTATATCTCTCTTTCTATCTCTCTCTTCTATCTCTCTCCTTCTATATCTCTCTTTCTATATCTCTCCTTCTATCTCTCTCTCTTTCTATCTCTCTCTCTCGCTTTCTCTTCCTTTCTATCTCTTTCTATCTCTCTCTTTATTTTATCTCTCTATCTCTCTCCTTCTATATCTCTCTTTCTATATCTCTCCTTCTATCTCTCTCTTTCTATCTCGCTCTCGCTTTCTCTTCCTTTCTATCTCTTTCTATCTCTCTCTCTTTATTTTATCTCTCTCCTTCTATATCTCTCTTTCTATTTCTCTCTTTCTATCTCTCTCTCTCTCTCTCTCTCTCTCTCTCTCTTCCATAAACGTTACAGTTTGATGATCGACACTTTGAACTACATCTTCACCGATCAACTATTGCTACTCATCTACAACCATAAGGATCACAAGTTGGACAGGTCACTTGAGGCTCTCTAAATCCGCCACAAATCTGCGAGACGCGACATGTGCCTCTCATGTGCTACAGCTCTCAAATCCCAGGTTTCGAGAACTTATCAACGGGCACTTCCTGATCCGGGCATTAGCGGTGTCAAATTGTTCTTGCACATCGACTGCTAGCAGTGAGGATTCCACTGATCCTCTCCCAGGGGGCCAGTCCTCAACCGCATGATCCTAGAGGTCACTGGAGAACTACTTAACAAGGAATGAGTTTTCGTGTACATCTTGTGAGTGATAAGTTCATCTGCAACAAAGTTTAGAGTCACTCACTGATGGACTTTTAGTAAATGCAACAATATGAATTGTTATATGTTAAAAATAAAGAATATGCATAGATCATCATCATCATCATCATCATCATCATGAAGTGCCATGTCTGCTGGCGTAGGTGATCATGTCTCTCCACAACTTTCAATCTCGACAGTTATTTATTATTTCTGTTGTTGAACCATGGTTATGCAAAGAAGTTACAACGGTGGTTTTCTGTTGCCTTCCGTCTGTTTATTTAACGGTTTGCTCCGCTAGCCTTTGACTAAAAGTCTCAGCGGCAAGAGAGTGGGGTTGCTTTACCTCAGAGTACCCTCCCCTAGCCATTTACTCTCCCGAGCATGCCTGCAAGACAGCAGGGCAGCCGCAGGTTGTACTGTCTACTGGCTACAGTAGCAGGTAAAATTACTTGACCTGACAGTGTAGAAGATAGTGCACGCAGTTCAGAGCCAGCCTCAACTTAATTGTGGTCTTTGCTTAACAGGAGATAATGTCAGCAAAATAAGAAACAATGGAAATGTTCAAAATACAACAAAGAAAGTCTCATGTAAGTAAATATTCCCTCCCTTTGTGGCAGTGTTCTATTTATCTTGTGTTCTGGTCTTTGACTGGTCTATGATTCCTTGTTGCTAACTTCGATGTTTGTCTTTGACATTGAGCTATCATCAGATAAGATAACCCTTACAACACATTTATATATAATCTTTACGACACAAAGCATCATTGGTGGTGTATGTAGGGGGGGGGCAGCGATAGAACCAGAGGGATAAAGGCCGCTTGGTCAAGCAGTCGCCACCCGTCTACAACACATTTATATATAATCTTTACGACACAAAGCATCATTGGTGGTGTCTGTAGGGGGGGGCAGCGATAGAACCAGAGGGATAAAGGCCGCTTGGTCAAGCAGTCGCCACCAGTCTACAACATATTACCACATTCAATTGATTTGACAACTCACAACCGTTGGAACATGAACACATCAGTCTTCAATTCCTTCTACGTGACTCGACAACATTAATCAATATACTACAGTCATCGATGCACTTGTACACAAATAGACTAACAAAATAAAACACAAAGAAAACTGTTAACAGTAAAACTTGCAGATAAACCTTACTCGTGGCTACCAGTGAGACGAAGCTGCACTGGCTAATGGTTACATTCACACATGATGAGTAGTCTCTTGTAATAACTAGGAGTTAGGAAAACTGATGGACACTCTTCTTCTTCCTTCCTCGTTTGCCTTTTAGGATCGAAGAATATAGTTGTGGTCTTTTGCTTTTCTGTTGGCATCTGCTGCTGTTATGTTTCCTAGTGTTTCTAATATTCTGTCAAACTTTTTCGTGGTCGGCCGTTGATTCTGGTATTCTCGCAACGTTTATTGAAGGCTCGTTGTATTGTGTTTTGATCTTTACGCCTATCACATGGCCAAACTATTTTATATGTTGTTTCTGTCTATATTCTATGGGTTATTCTTAACTTTTATTCAGTTCTTCATTTCTGATCTTGTCTCGCAGGTTGTTTCCTGTCATTTGTCTAACACATTTTTATCTCCGTAAAGAGGCCAACACAAAAAGGCAGCTCTTAAAAAAACATCAGAAAGAAACAATCAACATTTTTCGGGCACATCGTGAGAAGAGGAAAGTTGGAATACTTGGTTACAACTGGCAAGATAAAAGGAAAGAGAGATCGCGGATGACAAAGAGAGAAATTACTGGATAGTTTGGTGTGATGGCATGGAAAACAGTCAACAACAGAACTTATAGGATTGCACTGTAGATAGAAGATTGTGGAAGGACATGATCGCCTACGCCAACCGGTATGGCACATGATGATGAGTGGTTATTTTTCTTATTATCCTTGCATCTAGGGTCCAGGACTGGCATTGGTAGCACAACTGGGATGAAGGTTGTATTGTAGACTGCTCATTTTGCCTCGAGTTATTTCCTTAACAATAGTGGTGACCGCTGTTCGATGATTTGACAAGCTTTGTTGCATCTTGAATCTATTCTTCTGTTTGTGAATTGTTGTTTGTCACTAGACTCCCTAAATATCTAAATTCCTCAACTCGTTTTAGTTGAGTGCGCCTGTCGTTATGTTGATGATCTGTTTCTATTTTGCGATATTCTTGACGTCTGTTTCGTTTATGTTAGTTTCCATTTTGTATTCTTTGCCTGTGCTGGTGAGTCTATTTAACTTTTCTTGAAGGTGTTCTTTGTCAAATGCTTTGGTATCGTCTATGAAACATAGGTATATATAATAACAAACTTATACAACCCATATATATATATATATATATCCTTCTTGCAGTTTCCTCATATTCCAAGTCCGGCTTGTTGCAGGAGCTACTGAGTTAAGTGCTCTGTGCACACCGTGAGCTGTGTGTCTCATCCGTATTGATCCTGTTTCGATATCCCGCTTGTTTACGATGAATGATGATATCGTAAGACAGGGAGCAGTTGGCTGTGTTCACTTTCTGCGCGGTTTCGCCTTATGTCTTTTGGCGTGTGCTGAGACTGCTACGATGGGGACTACAGTTACCTTTCTTTGTTTGGGAGATGTGTTAGTAATTCGGATGATTCCACTGGCACGGGCGGTTGAGCAATTATGGATTTTAATTCGTTTGCAGTGATGCCGAGGCCTTCCATAACAAATAACCAATATATACAACCATATATATAATGACCAATATATACAACCATATATATATATATAATTATATATATATATATATATAGGGAGCCGCGATAGCTCAGTGGTTAGTGAACTGGACTTCAAAGGACAAGAGGTAGGGTTCGATCCAAACCGACGGATTCCGGGTTCACCCAGCCTTAAATGGGTACAGGATTTTTTTCTGGGAAAGTAAAGCTGCACGGGCGTAATACCGACCACATTACCTCAAAAATCATGTGCCGAAGGTCTGTAAAATTTATAGTCACTAACTCCATATTCCTAATACGCCACTTGGCGTGACGGGGGTACTTATATATATATATATATATATATATATATATATATATATATGACCAATATATACAATCATATATATATATATATATGACCAATATATACAAACATATATATATAAATGACCAATATATACAACCATATATATATATATAAAATGACCAATATATACAACCATATATATATATAATGACCAATATATACTATCATATATATATAAATGACCAATATATACAACCATATATATATATAATGACCAATATATACAATCATATATATATAAATGACCAATATATACAACCATATATATATAATGACCAATATATACAACCATATATATATTTATATATATATATAAATGACAAATATATATAACCATATATATATATATATATGGTTATATATATTGGTCATCAGAAACATCAACTTTTATCAAATCAAAAATGTCCACTTTCTGTGCGACGCCGGAAACTGGAACCTGCTAAGAAATATCAATGATGTTAGAATAAGGGAAACATAAGTGTCTCAAGGAATCGATTGTCACTAGGTGCAAGTTTTTTTTTAGAACAATTATCACTAAAATGCTAATTTATACTTAAAAGGGCAGCTGTGAAGAAATGCGACTGACTACTCTCTCTCTCTCTCTCTCTCTCTCTCTCTCTCTCTCTCTCTTTTCAAAACAGATGTATTTGCTTTTATTTCCAGAGATGTTCCTCGTTAGTCTATCAACACAAACAATAATGCTAATTTTGCTATAATTGAATTATTTTATCAACACTGTTGTGCTGTTATTTCAACCACACGAGAAGCAGTGTGTGTGTGCGCGCGCGCGCTCTGTCCTCGATCGCTCAAAGGCTCAAGGGATTAACTCGTGAGAACAAGTTCTATAACCCGTGCCATGAAAATACTAGTTGTCCTTATAATAACAAGCGAAGAATAATTTTTTCATTGGTGATTGCCCTGGGCAATGGAAGCGTAATGAAATTAAATAACCGTCCCAAATAGATATATTTATTTTATTTGAAGCTCTTTATCTAACTCGGAGAAGACACAACTGTAGCAGCAGATACACCTCCAGCTCTGCTGACGGCAGCAGACAATTGCTGCTTTGTCGCCTGATCTACCACACTGAAGAATGCTGACGAGTTTGTATTGCAATATACCCACAAGCAATATGGTCGGATCTTTCAGTCGGTGATCGCGAGATGAATCTTGCACCTGGGGTCGTCTAGGCGTGTCCTTGTTAGCCCCCAAACCTGTGCTGAAATGACCCTATTTGTGCCTCGCACTCAGGTACTGTATTTTACCTGCGTTTACTGGAAGTTAACACCTATTCAGGTATTTCAAATCTTGATTAACGAATATCAAACTGAAGGGAACGCGTGAAAGAGACGGGGGATTTCTTGTCAGTGGTAGCCATTTTGATTCAGCACATATCATAACACACCAAACCGACTTAAGGGTGATCACATTTTGAAGAGGGCGCTATTCACCGCCATTAAGCGACTGTTTTCCTAGGGCTCAAACAAGCCAGTCGGGAAAGAATCAAAACAGCACATACAAGATTGTCCATTGTTGACGATTGTTTTGGGAGTCGGGAGGAGAGCCTGAAAGCGATTTGTCTCAGTCTGAATACAAATAACCCTCGCTTGACGGGTCTCATTCTCAGTGCGGGTCCAGTGCCCGCGAGATGTTTGCCCAGTTTATGAGCTGAAGATTCATACAAGCGTACCCATGCCGGCTTTACTTTACGCCAGGCTTGCTTCTACAATGGAGCAGGTTCCTACTGACAGAGCTTGCTGCAGGCCAGGGAAGTTTATCAAACAACAGCCCATGCTGTAGTTATAGTTTGAAGCCTATATCTTCCAGCCAAAACGAGGCGAGCGCAACCAAACACCTACAGAAAACAAAGGTCATATTCATTTAATGACAAATCGCATTTCAAACAAGAGATTCCGTTGAATGTTCCTTATAAACTATTCCATCATTCAAATATAGACTTCATTCCCTGCCCGTGAGCTGTGTAAACTATTCATTTCCACGAAGACAAAACTTGTATTTCTTCTCCTGTTCAGATTTGCACTTGTGAACATTATACGTCGGTTACAAAACATCTGAGTGAACGAGTAACGTTCATCCAGACCTTAAGTTGACATAAGAGTCGACACTGCGCCACAGTTGTAAGGGTTGGATAAAATGGCAACACCTGGGATCTTATACAAGCCCACGTAAGTTGTTCAAACTAGCAGTGTGGACGGAATCTACAAACATGAACTCCCCAACTCGGCGGACAGGTGACGCCCCAGCCCGGGAGCTAGGGTACGTACTGTTCATACAGCCAGGTCCGTCAGCCTTCGCCTGTTGACTTGGAAACTGCACGATCTGTGCCAATATTGACTTCCTTGCTTCTTAGACCTTAGCCTAAAGCTAGCGACTCCATATACGGCCTTTGTGTCTGGAGGATCTGTGCAGCGAAGCTCTGACTGTGTCCAACTTTGGAGGTCGCTTCACTGAGTCATATTCTGCTTCTTCTTGTGATCGCCTGAAGTATTTTGTCCGTATATACTATGTTGTTTCATATATACATTTTACATGTTTTTTATTTCGTGTTGTGGCCATATAGTTTTGTCTGTAGTGTTGTATCTATGGAGTAATGGGCTTTCCCCTGTCTACTACATTCAATACCGTCTTGAAGTATATGTTCAGTAGTCTGGGGCTCCTGTTCACATATACACGTGGATGAGATGCTAATCTTGAATTTTGTGC
>JAVIAB010000124.1:9131042-9151042 GCA_032433765.1 Megaustenia siamemsis
CCTTGTTGAAAAGGACACACACATCAAAGTCAACGACAACAAAGTGCGGTCAAAGCAATAACAAAAATAACAATTTGTTTATCCTCGTTATGTCTTTGTTCCTCGGGCGGTGCCCCAAGTACATCTACTACTTCCGGTCAAGTTTTCCGTGACCAGCAGCGCTTTTGATTTCCACTGAATACTGGATAGCTTGGTGTCATGGCATGGAAAACAGTCAACAACAGAACTGATACAATGCACTGTAGTTAGAGAAGATTATGGAGGGACATGCTCGCCTACGCAAATCGGTATTGCACATGATGATGATGATACGCACCTACATGTCTATACACAGCTACAAGTCTTTGCACAGCTACAAGTCTATACATATCTTCATGTCTATACACACCTACATGTCTATAAACACCTACATGTCTATACACAACTACATATCTACACATAGCAACAAGTATATACACAGCTACAAGTCTATACATATCTTCATGTCTATATACAGCTACATGTCTATACATAGCTACAAGTCTATACACAGCTACAAGTCTATACACACCTACATGTCTATACACAACTACAAGTCTATACATAGCTACAAGTCTATACACAGCTACATGTCTATACACAGCTACATGTCTATACACAGCTACAAGTCTATACACAGTTACATCTGTATACACAGCTACAAGTCTATACACAGCTACAAGTCTATACACAGCTACATGTCTATAAACAGCTACATGTCTATACACAGCTACAAGTCTAGACACAGCTACAAGTCTATACACAGCTACAAGTCTATACATAGGTACAAGTCTATACACAGCTACAAGTCTATACACAGTTACATGTCTATACACAGCTACATGTCTATACACAGCTACATGTCTATACACAGCTACAAGTCTATACATAGGTACAAGTCTATACACAGTTACAAGTCTATACACAGTTACATGTCTATACACAGCTACATGTCTATACACAGCTACAAGTCTAGACACAGCTACAAGTCTATACACAGCTACATGTCTATACACAGCTACAAGTCTATACACAGTTACATGTCTATAAACAGCTACATGTCTATACACAGCTACAAGTCTAGACACAGCTACAAGTCTATACACAGCTACAAGTCTATACACAGCTACAAGTCTATACATAGGTACAAGTCTATACACAGTTACAAGTCTATACACAGTTACATGTCTATACACAGCTACATGTCTATACACAGATGCTAGAACAAACTAACATGGGAAAATTCCGCCTTTAGTGGGATTCGAACCCAGAACCTTCCTACAGAGTCCGGCGTCCTACCACGAGACTAAACCACCCACCCTGCTTTCCCGGCTAGTTTCATTTACTGAACATTTTGAGGAACAAGAACAATCTAGAAGATCTGACATCAATCTGTTACACAGGTGTGGTGAGATTTAACCAGGAACTTACCTGTCCGAAGCTACTATCACCCCCTCCCCCGTCTCTTTCAAAGAGAACAAAATGGAAACTGATTTAAGTCACGTGACCACACACGCTTTCAGCCTTACACAGGCAGCGGGGACTGGTTGGTCTTGAGGCACTACGCCGTCCTTGGGATAGAGAGGTTGTGGGTTCAAATCCCGCTGCACCAGTTGGGATTTTTATTTATGATTTCTCTCTGCGGCAACCACACCTAGTCTCAGCAGCGAGGCCCGACTTGAAACGTCAATTACTCATGGACGGACAAAATATTAATACCTCTGAAGAAGTTATCTGTCTGTGCGGCGAGGGACCCCTTTGCACACGGTTGGCAAGGAAAAACTGATTAACACGCAAAATTCAGTTCCTAGTCTCTAGGGACTTCATCAGCGGTAAAAGCTGGCGAATGGAAAAAAAAAAAAAAAACACACACACACACACACCCTTCCAGCAAGTCTCATTTTGATGAGAGTCGGCTAAACTCGTCGAGGGTTCTATTTCCAGTCTTGGACGCCTGTTATAATGTTGTTCACAACAAGACATGTGTTACAAATGTGTATACAAACACTCGCCATACAGCCTCGTTGTTTACGCTTCGCGAGCAATGAAACCTATTGTTCTGTCTGATAATGAGAAGTGTAATTTGATATGAAGTCTGTGCTGACGTTATCAGACACTGCTGCAACTAGTTACCTTATGCAGCCGCAGGCTGGGCGCAAAGTGTGATATCATTTATTACAAGGCTTTGCATGGAGACGGTGCACACTGTTACTTCTTTGTAATAGGAAACAGTTGGTAGGTTGATTCGTTCGTACTGCTATTTATGTGAGAAGTTTGAGGAGAGTAACTGAAGAAGAAAGAAGACAACGACTCGTAGCTGACTGTTAGAGTCAGCAGCCGATTAAGATTTAACTCCGCCTCTTCACGGCAACTCTGGTAAGGAAAAAAAAACTAGTTTAAAAAGGCTACTAGGGATCGAAGGGGGAAGAAAACCCGGTAGTTAAAAACATAATGCAAAGTCGGATATGTTGGGTGTAAAAAGTGGAAACATAACAAATTGCTGTAAAACTCAGTAAAGTGCATACATGCTAACTTAACGTCCTTTTAAGTCCGAACAGATAGTGTCGTACCGACCTTCGAATAATAGAAATAAAAAGTTATATGTGACATAATTAGTATTCGCTCCCTCGATCTCCACTCACAGACTACCTAACCCTATTCTCTCCCTCGATCTCCACTCACAGACTACCTAACCCTATTCTCTCTCTCGATCTCCACTCACAGACTACCTAACCCTATTCTCTCTCTCGATCTCCACTCACAGACTACCTAACCCTATTCTCTCTCTCGATCTCCAATCACAGACTACCTAACCCTATTCTCTCTCTCGATCTCCACTCACAGACTACCTAACCCTATTCTCTCTCTCGATCTCCAATCACAGACTACCTAACCCTATTCTCTCTCTCGATCTCCAATCACAGACTACCTAACCCTATTCTCTCTCTCGATCTCCAATCACAGACTACCTAACCCTATTCTCTCTCTCGATCTCCAATCACAGACTACCTAACCCTATTCTCTCTCTCGATCTCCACTCACAGACTACCTAACCCTATTCTCTCTCTCGATCTCCACTCACAGACTACCTAACCCTATTCTCTCCCTCGATCTCCACTCACAGACTACCTAACCATATTCTCTCCCTCGATCTCCACTCACAGACTACTTGACCCTATTCTCTCCCTCGATCTCCACTCACAGACTACCTAACCCTATTCTCTCCCTCGATCTCCAATCACAGACTACCTAACCCTATTCTCTCTCTCGATCTCCACTCACAGACTACCTAACCATATTCTCTCCCTCGATCTCCACTCACAGACTACCTGACCATATTCTCTCCCTCGATCTCCACTCACAGACTACCTAACCATATTCTCTCCCTCGATCTCCACTCACAGACTACCTAACCATATTCTCTCCCTCGATCTCCACTCACAGACTACCTAACCATATTCTCTCCCTCGATCTCCACTCACATAAACCATAAAGTCTAACCACTTCCCCGACCACCGCATTATCTCAGCGTTAAGGCTACTCAGAAGCGGTACGTTAATCCTGACGTGAGTAATAACGAATTAACTGCTACCAGTTAGCTATCGTTGAGTCTTGTCTCCTGAAGATTTCTAGTTCAGTTTAGAAATGACACATTTGTGAAGTTGTATCACTCTCATTTTGTTTGCAGGCAACTGAGTTTATGTTTTTTTACTCGTAGTACAATTCCATAGCTGGTTACTATACATATGTACAATTGTAATTTCGTCTAGATTCGTTCTTTTAACTCTTTACGTATGGAATCTTTTTTTCAATGCAACGGGAGAGATTTCAGAGGCAACATTTTTCATGGTTTTAAGAATCAATCTACATATTTATATTTATCTAACACATAACATATTATATATGAATTTTTTAGATAATTGAACAAGGAATTGGATTTCACCAATACCAAGATGATACAAGACATGTAAAAAAAAAATCTTGTTTGATGACGGTTCACATTAATCAAATTGAGAGTGACGCACTAGGCGTCGAAGCGTACTCGGCCGAAATCTGCATATTTTCTCTCCGTGTTTGCTAGTATCTTCATCCTTGGTCCTAACTCCACAAATCAAGTACATATTTTTATCTACAATTTACTGAGGTTTACCCGCACCTGTCTTGGTACACGATCCATTTATCGAGAAGTAGGCGCGCTACTCACTTGACCATGCCACTACTCATATTTGCCTACCGGAGCGTAAAGCCCACTAGTTACATTTTAATTGAATTGATTACGACGATCAAGTTGGCGAGATCGCAAATTGCGCGCTTATTGAAATGGTTACATGGCGCGACCAGCGAACGTGACAAATGATTTAGGACAATAGAGACAATGCAGCAAAATTAGCGCTCTCCACAATCTGTATTCTAGCATTAGCTTTGGGCTGTAGCTTCGATCACAAGTGGAGTGCCGCTCTGTTCCAAACAAAATAACTAAATACATTATATGAATGCAATCAGTAAACGAATTATTAAACAAGAAACGAAAAGTGTGTTATCAGATCTGATTACACGTTCATTATCGCTAACAAGAGCCAAATGAATTACCAGAGAATAAAAATAAATCAATCGGGTAAAAAAAAAAAAGAAAAATGGAAGGAAAAAATAAACTCTAGCATACCCTGGAACGATCTGGGGTTTAAAGACTTGAAGTCTGGGCCCTCCACTAAGTCTCGGTACAAGGCGATGTTTGCGGCCATTGATCGCTAATGAAACTGACAGGAAGCGGAAGTGAGTATATACGATCAGCTGGGTTGTGATTGGTTGTCACATACAGTTGTAGTCTTATACACCACGTGCTGCGAGTATTGGAGCAAAAGAGGGGGGGGGGGAAGGTGGAACTATGGGTAATTATATTACTGGAACTATGGGAAATTATATTACTGGAACTATGGACAATTATATTACTTGAACTATGGGTAATTATATTACTGGAACTATGGGAGATTATATTACTGGAACTATGGGAAATTATATTACTGGAACTATGGGCAATTATATTACTTGAACTATGGGTAATTATATTACTGGAACTATGGGTAATTATATTACTTGAACTAAGGGCAATTATATTACTTGAACTATGGGTAATTATATTACTGGAACTATGGGTAATTATATTACTTGAACTATAGGTAATTATATTACTGGAACTATGGGTAATTATATTACTTGAACTATGGGTAATTATATTACTGGAACTATGGATAATTATATTACTTGAACTATGGACAATTATATTACTTGAACTATGGGTAATTATATTACTGGAACTATGGGCAATTATATTACTTGAACTATGGGTAATTATATTACTGGAACTATGGATAATTATATTACTTGAACTATGGGCAATTATATTACTTGAACTATGGGTAATTATATTACTGGAAGTATGGACAATTATATTACTTGAACTATGGGCAATTATATTACTTGAACTATGGGTAATTATATTACTTGAACTATGGGCAATTATATTACTTGAACTATGGGTAATTATATTACTGGAAGTATGGACAATTATATTACTTGAACTATGGGTAATTATATTACTTGAACTATGGGCAATTATATTACTTGAACTATGGGAAATTATATTACTGGAACTATCCAAGGGGAGGCTGGCTTGTGACTGTTTTTGATTGGCTATTTGGTTCTTTCGACACATTTATTTATCGGTATTTTAAAATAATTTGAAACAGCGATGCACACTGCGGGCCGCCAATAGTTTGAAACAACTCTATATACTGCGGGGCTTGTTTGTCTACTTCTTTGCTCCCTCATTTGCCTTTCAGCGTCAAGGAGAGATATAATTTGTGCTGTTTTGTTCTTCTGTTGGTTTCTGCTGCTCTTGTTTCTTAGTGTTTCAAATATTCCATCAATCCTCATTTTTCGTGGTCGGCTCTTGAGTCTGGTTTTCTCATAACGTTTATTAAAGACACACAGAGTTGCCTTTTAGCGTTTCTTTCTTATCACGTGGTCAAACCATTTTATCTGTTGTTTCTTTATGTATTCTATGACCGGAATTATTCTTCGCATTTTTTCTTAGTTCTTCACTTCTGATCTTACCTCTCAGACTTTTGCGGGGCATGCCATGTTTCCATCCAGTCGCACACGCTGCAGGGCTGCGAAGCTTGAACTATCTTAGCGCTTATTATGCTACTTCTATTTGATGTTCAACTTTCAAGCGTTACTGTTATCTACCATTACTTCTAATACGAGCATCGGAGTGAGGAGTAACAGTAACGCAGTGTAACGAGTATCGCAGTAACAAGTAACAGTACTCAGTGTAACAAGTATCGCAGTAACAAGTAACAGTACTCAGTGTAACAAGTATCGCAGTAACAAGTAACAGTACTCAGAATAACAAGTATCGCAGTAACAAGTAACAGTACTCAGTGTAACGACTATCGCAGCTGCCACACAAACATCAATGCTCTCACTTATTAGACACATTATTTATAAACATTTCAGGAAATAAAAGTCATCTCATGAAACAAGTTTGTTTCATGTAAAGTGAGAAAGGTTGTTCATGGGTGCTATATAGAGCCAATTCTGACTACGGAAGCAAATCATGGACAGTAGACAAATAAGTAAAAAGATGATTAGAGGCCACAAAGATGGGAATTCTCAGAAGAGTGTTGACAGCTTCCAGGACAGGAAAGTTATTTTTAAAAAAAGAAGAAACTCTCAAAGAGACCAAGATAAGAAGAAAGCTCCTAAGCATCAAAAAGAAGAAGTCGACATTTTTTGGGCTCTGAAAATGAAAAGAAGAAGTTAGGAATACTTAGTTACAACTGGAAAAATGCAGAAAAGAAAGATCGCAGACGACAGAGAGAGAAAATACTGGATAGCTTGGTGTCGCGGTAGACAGTCAACAACAAATAATGAAACACTTTGAACAGAAAATTATAGAAGGACATGATCGTTTACGCCAACCGGTATGGCACATGATGATGATTATAAGATATTTTTAAAAAAAACGTTAATGCGTGTATATTGCAGTTACATGCTGTCGGTATAAGGTCCATATTGCCCCCCCCCCCAGGGGGGGGGGGAGAAGAAGAGAGGGGAGGGAGCACAGCACGAGACTTGGGAAGGTAGTAGAGCAGGAGACTAAGTGGCCCAGGAATATAAGAGGTTTGTAGAATACGACACCCAGTTTTTCCTTGTCCCACTCCATCAATTGTTTCATCAGTAGCGCATGTAAGAGACGCCCACGTCACAAGTATTTGGTTGACGTCAGAGGTGACCATCCGTGATGGACAAATAACCTTTCATGTCTGCGGCAACATTCACTTTCCTTCCTTTCTTTTCTCACGCACAACAATAAGGGAATCCTTGATTTTGTCAACTGAATGTTATTCCAAACTATTTTGTGTATCTTTATATATTTATATTTATATTTATATTTATAGTTATGGGTATGGTTATGGAAGGCCCCGGTATCACTGGAAACGTATTAAAATCCATAATTGCTCAACCGCATGTACCAGTGGAATCATCCGAAGTACTATCTCATCTCCCAAACAAAGAAAGGCAGCTGTAGCGCCCGTCATAGCAGTCTCAGAAAACGCTAAAAGACATAAGGCGAAACCGCTGAGAAAGTGAACACAGCCATCTATCTGTTCTCCACCATACGATATCATCATTCATCGTAAACAATCGAAATATCGAAACACGATAAAAACAGATGAAACGCACAGCTCACAGTGTGCACAGAACACTTAACTCAGTAACTCCTGCAACAAGCCGGATTTGAAATATGAGGAAACTGCAACAAGGAACATTTTTCAGACATAGTCTTTAACGGTTTCTGCCGCCTATCCACCATATTGACCGGAAGTTCACATTCTCCTGAAAATGATGATCGTCATAATTTGTTTAAATGTATAACGCTTGATGATGTTAGGATATATATATATATATATATATATATATATATATATATATATATATATATAATATATATAATATATATACATACACACCCACTCACACACCCACTCACACACACACACACACACACACTCACACACACACACACACACACACACACACACACACACACACACACACACACACACACAACACGATCTATATGAAAGGACAAGGAAAGGGGCACGGCAAGAAAATATGGTCGGAAGGAGGCCACGGTTAAAACAAAAGTTGAGATCCAGTGATCTAGAAGACCATTACCCAGACACTCAAGCTCAGTGTCTGCGGCAACAATCTACGTCACAATTGTCGGATCTAGGAAGTGATGTCACAGCAATGGTGGGTTTTGTTGATGCGGGAAGGTGGAGAGACCTCTGGGCTGGGCAAGATCCAGTTTGTCCAGCAGAACTCGAGATTTCCAGAAAGCTACCCCATCGCGATGTACTGCCGGTAAAGGGACTAAGAACGAAACAGACGTGCCTACCACGCATCGGCATGATCACTGTAAACATCTCTTTCCTGATTACACAAAAAGATCGACAGATCTCAGCACAAAACACCAACTGACTGGAGATTTCATAATTATACCCAAACTCCATAAACACAAGGGGGAATCTCGGAATGGTGTACCAACTCAATAAATAAACAGGGATCTCAAAACGGTGCACCAATTCCATAGCCAGACGAGAGATATCAGCAAAGTGCACCAAACCCCATTAACATAAAAGAACTCATCAATGCACACCAACTCCATAAATAGACAAGAACTCATCAATGCACAACCAATTCTATAAATAGGCAAGAACTCATCAAGGCAATTTTACAAAACTATTTGAAAATTATGTAGACAGTAGGTCTTGATTTTTTCCTTTTGACTTTCACTCACGACAACAGCAGTTTTCCCTGCCAGAGCCTCAATTATCAACGGTTCTCATGCAAACTTGAACTGGGGGGACCTCCTTTTATAGCGTACATCCAGGTATTTTTGTTTTCTTTCTCACCATCCTTGAAAATAGGGGCAGTTGTAACAACAAAGTCATGCCAAACGTGGTTCAAACAGACTCCCTTCTGAATATAAGAGGAATATGTTAACCTCTGAGCTAAAGTTACACCTACCAGGGCGACTTGTATAGTGCAGAAAATTGGAAATTAGGCAAGAAAACACAACAGAAAATTGGATCATTTGAAAGATGGATTTATAGAGGAATAGGAATAATTGGATGGACAAAAAATTACAACAAACGATGAAGTTTTAAAACAAATTAAAATGAAAAGAGAACTACTAAACACAATTCAAACAAGACAAATGAGATTTTTGGGGCATGTTAAAACACACTGCAGCCTACTAAAAGTAATCTTGGAAGAGAAATTACAAGGTAAAAGAAGCAGAGGCAGAGGCAGACCAAGACTAACATGGACGTGTAATATCAAAAGATGGACAAGTCATCCTATGATAATCTGCAATATCAAATCAAGAGATGGGTCGGAATGACGTTCCATGGCAGCCAACTTTCGATGCGGAGACGGCACTCATTGAATGAAGGCGACCGCATCTCAGACCGTAAACTATTTTGCTCATCTCTGCTCGCACTAGCGCATACCTCACATACCCCAGAAACTATTTTGCTCATCTCTGCTCGCACTAGCGCATACCTCACATACCCCAGAAACTATTTGCTCATCTCTGCTCGCACTAGCGCATACCTCACATACCCCAGAAACTATTTTCACACGCATACAGAAAGTATCTAGTTTCTGGATATTTTTCGCCAGTTTTACCTGTGACAGCTGTGAACGCACCTACAGCTCAAGTGCGTCATAATGATACACCTTAGCGCCAGCTTGTAGCATCTTAAAACAAATAGTGACGAGAGCGAGATAAGATCTAGATGAAACTGACAAACCCATGCTGACGATCATCCTCTTGACAGCTCCAGAGAAAGTCTCAGACCTACATCGATAGCCCGGACAGATCATTCCCCAACAGCAACAGCATCAGGGGCTGCTGTCCTGACACGTTAACCCCATGCAGAGGCTGGTAAATATAATTGTAATAGAGAAGATTTTGCGAACTTGTATCCACAGACTCCCACTGCAACTTGCGATACGTCACAGTGAGCGGCCCAAGAAAGTAATTATACAAATATTGTACAAGATATTCAATTGATTTTTTACTATCAATAAATATTATGTTACCCTATGAATTAATGAGCTAGAGTTATCTAGTGCGGATGTTTATTATCAACTTCTAAAAGTATTTAGTTCCCACTTTTATTGTGAATCAAGCAGTTCAGAAATGATAAGAAGTTTCCAGTGATTTTTTTAATTATTTGTTTAAAATATCGTTAGAGTAAGATGTAGCGCTGTTATGAAGCTGAATTTATCTCCAATAAGATGTAGCGCTGTTATGAAGCTGAATTTATCTCCAATAAGATGTAGCGCTGTTATGAAGCTGAATTTATCTCCAACAAGATGTAGCGCTGTTATGAAGCTGAATTTATCTCCAACAAGATGTAGCGCTGTTATGAAGATGAATTTATCTCCAATAAGATGTAGCGCTGTTATGAAGCTGATCTCCAATAAGATGTAGCGCTGTTATGAAGCTGAATTTATCTCCAATAAGATGTAGCGCTGTTATGAAGCTGAATTTATCTCCAACAAGATGTAGCGCTGTTATGAAGCTGAATTTATCTCCAATAAGATGTAGCGCTGTTATGAAGCTGAATTTATCTCCAATAAGATGTAGCTCTGTTATGAAGCTGAATTTATCTCCAATAAGATGTAGCGCTGTTATGAAGTTGAATTTATCTCCAATAAGATGTAGCGCTGTTATGAAGCTGAATTTATCTCCAATAAGATGTAGCTCTGTTATGAAGCTGAATTTATCTCCAATAAGATGTAGCGCTGTTATGAAGCTGAATTTATCTCCAATAAGATGTAGCGCTGTTATGAAGTTGAATTTATCTCCAATAAGATGTAGCTCTGTTTGAAGTTGAATTTATCTCCAATAAGATGTAGCTCTGTTTGAAGCTGAATTTATCTCCAATACACGGACAAGGGGTAGGGTTCGATCCCAACCGACGGCTTCCGGGTTCACCCAGCCTTAAATGGGTACCGGATTTTTCTGGGAAAGTAAAGCAGCACGGGCGTAATACTGCCCACATTACCCCAAAAATCATGTGCTGAAGGTCTGTAAAATATAGGGTCACTAACACCATATTTCCCTATACGCCACTTGGCGTGACGGGGGTACTTTACTTTTAGTTTACTTATCTCCAATAAGACGTAGCGCTGTTATGAAGCTGAATTTATCTCCAATAAGATGTAGCGCTGTTATAAAGCTGAATCTATCTCCAATAAGATGTAGCACTGTTATGAAGCTGAATCTATCTCCAATAAGATGTAGCGCTGTTATGAAGCTGAATCTATCTCCAATAAGATGTAGCTCTGTTATAAAGCTGAATCTATCTCCAATAAGATGTAGCTCTTTTATGAAGCTGAATCTATCTCCAATAAGATGTAGCTCTGTTATGAAGCTGAATCTATCTCCAATAAGATGTAGCGCTGTTATGAAGTTGAATCTATCTCCAATAAGATGTAGGCGCTGTTATGAAGTTGAATCTATCTCCAATAAGATGTAGGCGCTGTTATGAAGTTGAATCTATCTCCAATAAGATGTAGGCGCTGTTATGAAGTTGAATCTATCTCCAATAAGATGTAGGCGCTGTTATGAAGTTGAATCTATCTCCAATAAGATGTAGGCGCTGTTATGAAGTTGAATCTATCTCCAATAAGATGTAGGCGCTGTTATGAAGTTGAATCTATCTCCAATAAGATGTAGGCGCTGTTATGAAGTTGAATCTATCTCCAATAAGATGTAGGCGCTGTTATGAAGTTGAATCTTTCTCCAATAAGATGTAGGCGCTGTTATGAAGTTGAATCTATCTCCAATAAGATGTAGCGCTGTTATGAAGTTGAATCTATCTCCAATAAGATGTAGGCGCTGTTATGAAGTTGAATCTATCTCCAATAAGATGTAGGCGCTGTTATGAAGTTGAATCTATCTCCAATAAGATGTAGGCGCTGTTATGAAGTTGAATCTATCTCCAATAAGATGTAGGCGCTGTTATGAAGTTGAATCTATCTCCAATAAGATGTAGGCGCTGTTATGAAGTTGAATCTATCTCCAATAAGATGTAGGCGCTGTTATGAAGTTGAATCTATCTCCAATAAGATGTAGGCGCTGTTATGAAGTTGAATCTTTCTCCAATAAGATGTAGGCGCTGTTATGAAGTTGAATCTATCTCCAATAAGATGTAGGCGCTGTTATGAAGTTGAATCTTTCTCCAATAAGATGGTATACAATAAAAGGATACAGTGACGTTGAGCTTGAGATTGTCGATTCTGATGACTAATCAAGTCGATCTGATCATTTTGCCTGGAAAGACAGAATTGATGAATTTCAATCCAGTCGTTGTCTGACTAAGCTCTGTGTCCGACAAAGCTCACCATCGGACCAAGCTCTGTGTCTGACTAAGCTCTGTGTCTGACTAAGCTCTGTGTCCGACAAAGCTCACCATCGGACCAAGCTCTGTGTCTGACTAAGCTCTGTGTCCGACAAAGCTCACCATCGGACCAAGCTCTGTGTCTGACCAAGCTCTGTGTCCGACAAAGCTCACCATCGGACCAAGCTCTGTGTCTGACCAAGCTCTGTGTCCGACAAAGCTCACCATCGGACCAAGCTCTGTGTCTGACTAAGCTCTGTGTCCGACAAAGCTCACCATCGGACCAAGCTCTGTGTCTGACTAAGCTCTGTGTCCGACAAAGCTCACCATCGGACCAAGCTCTGTGTCTGACTAAGCTCTGTGTCCGACAAAGCTCACCATCGGACCAAGCTCTGTGTCTGACTAAGCTCTGTGTCCGACAAAGCTCACTATCGGACCAAGCTCTGTGTCTGACCAAGCTCTGTGTCTGACCAAGCTCTGTGTCTGACCAAGTTCTGTACCTCAGAGAAGTGACTTAATTTCATTGTTTGAGAGTCTAACATATTATCGCCATATACTTAGATATCTGTGCATATCCAAATATATTTTTCTGTTGTTGTTTTGGTGTTCCTACTGAAAGTCTTTTGTTCGAAACGTCGTTCTACTTTTGTTTTGTTTCTCGCCTACGTAAAGCTGTTACCGTACTACGTTTTCCTTTTTATAAATTGTCATTATTATCATCAGCTTTACATTTCTATGCCTCTTGATGTCTATACCTATGGGAAGACAGACACCATTCAGCTGAAGACTCACTTCTAAGTTATATAATACCATAGTCACCATTCAGCTGAAGACTCACTTCTAAGTTATATAATACCATAGTCACCATTCAGCTGAAGATTCACTTCTAAGTTATATAATACCATAGTCACCATTCAGCTGAAGATTCACTTCTAAGTTATATAATACCATAGTCACCATTCAGCTGAGGACTCACTTCTAAGTTATATAATACCATAGTCACCATTCAGCTGAAGACTCACTTCTAAGTTATATAATACCATAGTCACCATTCAGCTGAGGACTCACTTCTAAGTTATATAATACCATAGTCACCATTCACAAATTGTAGTAGTTAGTTCATCTTCTTAAAGACAAATAACAATATAAAGTCGTCATCATCATCCAGTGCCGTCTCCGTAAAGAAGGTTGGCTACCATGGAGCGCCATTCTGCTCTGTCTCTTGCTTTGATGGTGCAGGTTGTCATTGGCTGATTTGTCCATCTTTTGATGTTACTCGTCCATGTTAGTCTTGGCCTGCCTCTTTTACCGTGTATTTTCCCCTCCAGGATCACTTTTAGTAGGCTGTTGTGTCTTATAACATGGCCCAAAAATCGCATTTGTCTTGTTTGAATTGTGCTTATATATATATATTATATATATATATATATATATATAGAATAAATAAAAAGCCACCAATCAAATGTCTTGTTATATCGGTAATGTGGCATTTTCTCAGTTACGGACCAATCAGAAGCGACCAACCATGTAGTGTAGATTTGCTCCTTACCTATCGAGGTTCAGTGGCTAGAGAGCTTGCTACGTGAACCCGATATAGCTCAGTTTGTATCTAACAAGGGCCATGTTTTATCTAAGGCGGATAACAATAGGTACTTAACAGGGAATATGCACATAATTACAGTGCTGCGGTAAAGCTGGGAATAAGTGGTGGGGTGTAACGTACACTCGTCAAGGCAAGATGACAATTTTGCAATAAAATGAAGAAAACAAGGTCATGAAGTCACGGACTATAAGCTGCCTTGTTCAGGGAACATGAACACAGAAACGACTAACGATATGAAGAGTAACTAAAGTACTTGTTCTAGAGTAACAAGAATGAGTGCATCTAGAACTGAACGTGAAATGAAAATAGAAGACAGATCGAGAATGACAAATACTATGTTGTAGGAAAATCATGAAGGACCTATGGTGCATTTCCAACAATTTGTTTCTTTCTCGATTCTCTGAGAAGATGTGCGATCTCACTGGGGCTGCCCGGAAGTTCACGTCCTCCTGAAAAAGATGATCGTCATAGTTTTAAAAAAATTATTGCACTTGATGATGTTAGGTCATCGTTATTGACTCCAATTCCGAACATATAAACATACAGATTTTTAGATATCGATGATAAACGTTACATGATGATGATATCATTAAGTCCTGTAGAACGGAGAACAGTTGTTGAAAGTGTGCAATGGCTGATACTATCGTGGGGACCGTGTATTCACTAGTTCTCGCAGCTTTGCCCACTACACCCAGGTCACTTACAGTAAGTAGACTGGGAAAAGCTGTCAAGTGAAAGTTTCCCTGGCTACAGATAAGCTGAAGGAGAAAATCTAATCCCTGACTCTGGCATCGGGGATTGCAGCTGAAGCGATACGATAATCTGACGAGGATTCTGTTTCAGGGGAAGTCAGCAGGGGTGTCCGGCCTCGCGAAGAGCTCGGTACAGGAAGCCAGAAAGCGAGAAGCGATAAAGGGCGGTAATTGGGAACTAGCTTATGGGTTTTTAATTGAGAGTTCAGATGAACCCCCACCCCACACGCTTCCTAAACAAACAAAACTACAAACAAAAAATACAAACAAATAACTATAAACAAAAAACTACAAACACAGAAAAAAAAAACACACAATACGTTGTTGTTGTTGACGGATTGCCACGAGTTAATGCGGGCAGGTTGCCCTTTGACTCATAAGATGTGGTCGTAATGACTTTCTTGACATTGCCGGCTCTTACTGGAGAAGTTGGAGTTCGTCTGTCCCAGGCTATGCTGGGAAACTACACACAATACGTACATAACACATACAAAACACATACACACATATGTACCTGAATTCTATGTAGCGATAACCGTAATTTCTTGTTCGTGGAGCTATCGTTCAGTGCACCCTGGGCAGTCTCATTGGTGTCCAGCAGACCATGACTAAGAACAAACTAGAGGACAACTCCACTGTTCTGGACTCTAACCTGAGAGTCTTCCTCCTCTCTACTTCCTCATTTGCTGTTCAGCGTCGGAGGTAATTTAATTTGCGGTCTTTTGCTTTTCTGTTCGCCTCTGCTGCTATGTTTCCTAGTGTTTCTAATATTTCATCAATCCATTTTGTTCGTGGTCGGCCCTTGGGTATGGTTTTCTTGCAATGTTTATTGAAGGCTCGTTGTGTTGTGTTTTGATCTTTCTGTCTCAACATATGACGAAACTATTATATCTGTTTTTTCTTTAACTATTCTATTGCGGAAATTATTCCTAGCTTTTTCCTCAGTTCTTCATTTTTGATCTTATCTCTCAGGCTGTTTCCTGTCATTCGTCTAACATGTTTAATCTCGGTTGTGATTATTATTCTTATTGTTCTTGCATCTAGGGCCCAGGTCTGACATTGGTAGCACAACGTTAGGATGAAGATTGTATCGTAGAGTGCCTGTTTTGCCTCTAGAGTTGTTGTCTTGTGGGACAACAGTAGTGATAGCTCTCCAATGATTTGATAAGCTTTGTTGCATCTTGAGTCTATCTCTGCTGTTTGTGAATTGTCGTTTGTCACTAAGCTTCCTAGGTATTTGAATTCCTCTACTTGTTTTAGTTGCATGCCGTCTATAGTTATAATGCTGATGTCCTGTTTCTTTTTTGCGATATTAATGACTGTCATGACAACAACAGACAGTCGACTCACTATGGAGGTAGCAAGCAACTATTACAACAACAGACAGTCGACTCGCTGTGGAGGTAGCAAGCAACTATTACAACAACAGACAGTCGACTCGCTGTGGAGGTAGCAAGCAACTATTACAACAACAGACAGTCTACTCGCTGTGAGGTATGTGGCATGCAACTACTACTAAAAAACAGACAGTCTACTTGCAGTGGAGGTAGCAAGCAACTACTACAACAACAGACAGTCTACTTGCAGTGGAGGTAGCAAGCAATTACTACAACAACAGACAGTCTACTTGCAGTGGAGGTAGCAAGCAATTACTACAACAACAGACAGTCTACTTGCAGTGGAGGTAGCAAGCAACTACTGCAACAACAGACAGTCTACTCGCCGTGGAGATGGCATGCAACTACTACAACAACAGACAGTCTACTCGCCGTGGAGGTGGCATGCAACTACTACAACAACAGACAGTCTACTTGCTGTGGAGGTAGCAAGCAACTACTACAACAACAGACAGTCTACTCGTCGCGGAGGTGGCATGCAACTACTACAACAACAGACAGTCTACTCGCCGTGGAGGTGGCATGCAACTACTACAACAACAGACAGTCTACTCGCCGTGGTGGTGTAATGCAACTACTACAACAACAGACAGTCTACTTGTAGTGGAGGTGGCATGCAACTACTACAACAACAGACAGCCGAGTTGTTGTGGAGGTGGCATGCAACTACTGCAACAACAGACAGCCGAGTTGTTGTGGAGGTGGCATGCAACTACTGCAACAACAGACATCCGAGTTGTTGTGGAGGTGGCATGCAACTACTGCAACAACAGACAGCCGAGTTGTTGTGGAGGTGGCATGCAACTACTGCAACAACAGACAGCCGAGTTGTTGTGGAGGTGGCATGCAACTACTGCAACAACAGACAGCCGAGTTGTTGTGGAGGTGGCATGCAACTACTGCAACAACAGACAGCCGAGTTGTTGTGGAGGTGGCATGCAACTACTGCAACAACAGACAGCCGAGTTGTTGTGGAGGTGGCATGCAACTACTGCAACAACAGACATCCGAGTTGTTGTGGAGGTGGCATGCAACTACTGCAACAACAGACAGCCGAGTTGTTGTGGAGGTGGCATGCAACTACTACAACAAAAGACAGCCGAGTTGTTGTGGAGGTGGCATGCAACTACTGCAACAACAGACAGCCGAGTTGTTGTGGAGGTGGCATGCAACTACTGCAACAACAGACATCCGAGTTGTTGTGGAGGTGGCATGCAACTACTGCAACAACAGACATCCGAGTTGTTGTGGAGGTGGCATGCAACTACTGCAACAACAGACATCCGAGTTGTTGTGGAGGTGGCATGCAACTACTGCAACAACAGACAGCCGAGTTGTTGTGGAGGTGGCATGCAACTACTACAACAACAGACATCCGAGTTGTTGTGGAGGTGGCATGCAACTACTGCAACAACAGACATCCGAGTTGTTGTGGAGGTGGCATGCAACTACTGCAACAACAGACATCCGAGTTGTTGTGGAGGTGGCATGCAACTACTACAACAACAGACAGCCGAGTTGTTGTGGAGGTGGCATGCAACTACTGCAACAACAGACATCCGAGTTGTTGTGGAGGTGGCATGCAACTACTGCAACAACAGACATCCGAGTTGTTGTGGAGGTGGCATGCAACTACTGCAAAAACAGACATCCGAGTTGTTGTGGAGGTGGCATGCAACTACTGCAACAACAGACATCCGAGTTGTTGTGGAGCTGGCATGCAACTACTGCAGAAACAGACAGCCGAGTTGTTGTGGAGGTGGCATGCAACTACTGCAACAACAGACATCCGAGTTGTTGTGGAGGTGGCATGCAAATACTGCAACAACAGACATCCGAGTTGTTGTGGAGGTGGCATGCAACTACTGCAACAACAGACATCCTAGTTGTTGTGGAGGTGGCATGCAACTACTGCAACAACAGACATCCGAGTTGTTGTGGAGGTGGCATGCAACTACTGCAACAACAGACAGCCGAGTTGTTGTGAAGGTGGCATGCAACTACTACAACAACAGACATCCGAGTTGTTGTGGAGGTGGTAAGCAACTACCACAACAACAGACATCCGAGTTGTTGTGGAGGTGGCATGCAACTATAGCAACAACAGACATCCGAGTTGTTGTGGAGGTGGCATGCAACTACTGCAACAACAGACATCAGGGTTGTTGTGGAGGTGGCATGCAACTACTGCAACAACAGACATCCGAGTTGTTGTGGAGGTGGCATGCAACTACTGCAACAACAGACAGCCGAGTTGTTGTAGAGGTGGCATGCAACTACTACAACAACAGGCATCCGAGTTGTTGTGGAGGTGGCATGCAACTACTACAACAACAGACAGCCGAGTTGTTGTGGAGGTGGCATGCAACTACTGCAACAACAGACATCCGAGTTGTTGTAGAGGTGGCATGCAACTACTACAACAACAGACAACCGAGTTGTTGTGGAGGTGGCATGCAACTACTGCAACAACAGACATCCGAGTTGTTGTGGAGGTGGCATGCAACTACTGCAACAACAGACAGCCGAGTTGTTGTGGAGGTAGCATGCAACTACTGCAACAACAGACAGCCGAGTTGTTGTGGAGGTGGCATGCAACAACTACAACAACAGACATCCGAGTTGTTGTGGAAGTGGCATGCAACTACTGCAACAACAGACATCCGAGTTGTTGTGGAGGTGGCATGCAACTACTGCAACAACAGACATCCGAGTTGTTGTGGAGGTGGCATGCAACTACTACAACAACAGACAGCCGAGTTGTTGTGGAGGTGGCATGCAACTACTGCGACAACAGACATCCGAGTTGTTGTGGAGGTGGCATGCAACTACTGCAACAACAGACATCCGATTTGTTGTGGAGGTGGCATGCAACTACTGCAACAACAGACAGCCGAGTTGTTGTGGAGGTGGCATGCAACTACTGCAACAACAGACATCCGAGTTGTTGTGGAGGTGGCATGCAACTACTGCAACAACAGACAGCCGAGTTGTTGTGGAGGTGGCATGCAACTACTGCAACAACAGACATCCGAGTTGTTGTGGAGGTGGCATGCAACTACTGCAACAACAGACATCCGAGTTGTTGTGGAGGTGGCATGCAACTACTGCAACAACAGACATCCGAGTTGTTGTGGAGGTGGCATGCAACTACTGCAACAACAGACATCCGAGTTGTTGTGGAGGTGGCATGCAACTACTGCAACAACAGACAGCCAAGTTGTTGTGGAGGTGGCATGCAACTACTGCAACAACAGACAGCCGAGTTGTTGTGGAGGTGGCATGCAACTACTGCAACAACAGACAGCCGAGTTGTTGTGGAGGTGGCATGCAACTACTGCAACAACAGACATCCGAGTTGTTGTGGAGGTGGCATGCAACTACTGCAACAACAAACATCCGAGTTGTTGTGGAGGTGGCATGCAACTACTGCAACAACAGACATCCGAGTTGTTGTGGAGGTGGCATGCAACTACTACAACAACAGACAGTCTACTTGCTGTGGAGGTGGCATGCAACTACTACAACAACAGACAATCTACTTGCAGTGGAGGTGGCATGCAACTACCGCAATAACAGACAGCCGAGTTGTTGTGGAGGTGACATGCAACTACTACAATAACAGACAGCCGAGTTGTTGTGGAGGTGGCATGCATCTACTGCAATAAGAGACAGCCGAGTTGTTGTGGAGGTGGCATGCAACTACTACAATAACAGACAGCCGAGTTGTTGTGGAGGTGGC